>JADGJK010000060.1:0-76821 GCA_027600645.1 Nowakowskiella sp. JEL0407
ATTTCTGGCAGGCGGTATCAGCTGTGTCACACAAGACCCTGAGGGCCCTGGCGGAAAGGAAAAAACGGGGGGTACTTTGGAAATCAAAGAAACCTTAATAGTTATGCTCTCAGAAGCTGATTTTTGTAACAGAATCTCGAAGGTCAGGAATAAAGTTGCTACTGAGGTGGAAGTTAATAGTGCTTGAGTAGAAGCTACGCTTGTAGCAGCTGTAGTATTAAGTGTTTCAAACAAGAATGCGGGAGGACTTTCAATTGATGCTTTCACTGTTTCTAAATCAGACACTTTTCTTGCAAGCTTTGGCTTCTCAGCAGATGTGGTATTTACGGATAAGTCTTTCTTGTCACCAAATAGAGAGGGTACCTTAGGTACAGCAACGTGGTTAGCTGTAATGTTTTCGTCGGGAAGAGGAGCTTTGAATGCAAAACTAACAGTTTTTGGTTCTGAGCCTGATGGAGAAGAATCAGCTGACTGATCAGAGACTTTTGGAGCTTCATTGGTAACTTCAGATTTAGCAGAGTCATCTGCAAACGTAACTCACTTCTTTTATTTCTTGTGCAAGAGTTTCTGTATAACACTATTGTGACAATTTGCGGGAGGATAACAGGAAAACAGATAAGAGGGTGAATCCGTTACAAGGCAAGAGGGTGCAAGGTAAGCAGAGAGGGGTAGTCTGAATACAGGAGGTTGATTTCTACTTAATGATCTTATATGAAGATAAGATCAGGCCCGTGGGGACAGAGGAGGATAATGGTTACATGAGTATCAATAGGCGCATGGATAGTTGGGGGTAAACCAGATATTTAGAGAGTATCTGTTTATTTAAAAAAAACAATAAAGAGATGAAATACAAATAAAGGAATAAAATTCAGACTAGAGAAAAGATGCAATTGTCCACTATTTAAATGTATTGAGGACAATGCTTCAATTAGTCAATCAATTGATTGATAGCGCACATTGATTGGTTAGCGCATCTGAAACACTGCTTTGGAAAAGAAAACATCAAACAAGTGAAAAGAAGAACAAAAGGAAGTTGAACAAAAGAGAAAATAAAAGATTGAGGCGGGGATTGAACTTAGGTCAAAAGAATGCGATCCTGCATTGATAACCACTAAGTGATTGCTAGTGGAGATCTGAAATTCATGCCAACACTACCTGATAGGGTGGACTCGAGATTCTGACAGGATAACTAGGCGTTGATATTAAATGTTGCTCGGGACAGGTTGTGGATGTCAATCATGACATTACCTGACCATGTTCAACATCTCATTACCCCTACAAACTATTTGAAACTGAAACTTTTTTAATATTAAAATGAAGCATGAGTCTCAATGCTAATTTTCACCATTACAGGTTGCACAACAAAAATTTACCAGGCTCAAGAGAAATTGAATATTTCAGTTGTTTGCAATAGTTCACTTGTCAATTTCTACTATAAATATTGTAAACTAACGGTATTTTACTTCATGTACATACATGTTTTTTTTGGTGGAGTTCTGACGAGTCAATTTTACAGAAACATCGAAAACGCAATGGATGATTTGTCCTTGACCAATTTAAACTGCACGAACTGGTCAAAACGCGGTGATTCCTCTCTTCAGAAATGTGATGTTGTAAACGAACATGGGGAAAATTGTTCTAATGGCCGAACACATTGTGTTGAATTAAATCCGTATCTATCTCCTTCCACAAAAAGTTACATTGGACAGTATTTGTGTGGTTTTCACTTTGATAAATTCATTAATGTCTCCTCTAAAATGCGCATGGTGCGATTTCTTTCCTTCATTTCGATCATTTCATTCCAAAAAACTCCAAAACATTCAACAAAGGTGCATGGTGTGATATACTTGCTGAGAATGGTGATGAATGTGACGAGGATGATCCAGGCGATTCATCTGATGATGAAGATGGGGATGGAGAAGATGCAGATTTGGAGTACGCGATGCTGCAGTTCGTGAGGCACCTGAAAAAATCAGAAAGCTTCTGGAAACCTTAAGAAATTTATAAATTTTCTTCTATATGTAACAGAAATAGTACTTTTTCAAGCAGTTTTGAAGCGCGATTTAACATTTTTATTTTTGCAAATGTTTGGGCAAAAAATCGCGAGGGGCTGTTTGTGCAACCTGTAAAGGTGAAAATTTGCATTGAGACTCATGCTAAACTTTAACATCTGCATTGTCAGGTGATATGATCTATTCTTCTCTAGAAAACTGGAACATCAAGGCTTCCAAACTCCATGTTTTCCCTTCTCCTCCGGATGCTCCTGAATCCATTCCTTCAAAATAGCCACCACATCAGCGTAAGGATGTGCTTTCGTGGTGATATTAACAAACGTCGCGATATTCTTTCTCTCAAGAATTTTCCCGTTCTCCCACGTAACTCCAACCCGATTCGGTCCAACTCGCACTTCATAATCGATATCGTCCAGCAGAGTGAGAAAATCAATTGCTTCTGTAACTCGATTCTTCGCCTGACCGAACTCCAACGCCATGTACGGGATCTTTGCTGTTTTTAAAAATTTTATTCCACCTTTGAATACAGGTAATTCAAATCCCTGAAAATTAAAAAGACGAGTGATTTTGGAACCAAGTGAAACGATTAAATTAATCATGATACCTCGACATCTACTTTTAATACACCGATTCTCTGAGCACCAGAATTAGAAGCAGCAAATCTCTCGTTCATCACTTCGTCTAATCTATAAACCGAAATCTTTCCACGCTCTTTCCATCCATTCGAAATTGGCGGTAAGTTTTTCTGTCCTTTCTCGAGGCACTGTACGTTTCCATTTCCCACATTTACTCCAACGGATATTATCCTACACTCATCGCGTTTTTCGCCTAATCCTTTCGAAAAAACTTCAATCTTCATATTTTCGTTTAGGCACAGAGACCATCGAAAGAGATGCTGAAATTGCAAAAAAATAAAAATAAATATGAAGTCCATCATGCTATTGATATATTAATACCAGATTTTGAGGCATCGGTTCAAATGATATCACAGGATATCCCGCACCTGCAACAGACAACGAATGCCAACCAATATTCGCACCTTTGTAAAAACCGTCGGTAAAGTTTTCAGCTGAAAAAAAAAAAAGAACCCCCGGGTGAAAAAAATTTATTACCTATATCCATGAACACGGCTTTCTTTCCCAAAACCTTTGAAACAAACTCCATCTTCTGATAAATCATATTGATCAAGTGCAACTCCCATCCACCCTTTTCAATATTTTCAGAAACATAATCGCTCCCATTATATATCGCCATATCGAATTCCGCATTCGCATGTCGTAAACTAGTTATCTTTACAATTTTAAGTTTCGAACTTTCGAGTGCCGGAAGCAATTTGCAGAAATGTGCTTGCTCCCTGTATGCATCGGCGATGTAGTCGAATGGGGATTCACTGTTTTCTCTGAGTTTTAGATATCCTTCAGCGGATGTGGAAATCTCATGTTTCGAGAACAACGACTTTATCGTTTCGGTATGAATAGTTTTTTGGTTAAAATTGGATTTTACGGGATATTTCGGATCAGAATGATTTCTAAAGTAGTACACAGAAAGTAATATTGCAGCGAGTAATAGGACGATTAAAATCGGTGGTCTTCCTCGAAACTGCATTTACCCCTTTTGTTTTATCAATGTGGGACAGCGTAAGGAAAACCCGGTGCTCGATATATTGAAAATTTTTCCTGAACAACGAAAAAAAGTACTTTTTAATGAATATAATTTATCACCTCAAGATTTTCGTTAATAATGACACCTTTGTCGTTATAATCTTGGGTTCGTTACATCGAATCTTCCAATATTTCGAGATAATGGAATTCTCGTTGGAATCCGAATTTTTCAATAAACTGGATAGGCAACACGTAACGAAAAACCACACTACGTGAATTTTTATTTTAAAAATCACCAATACTAAAAAGCACAAACAAGAAAAAAAAAGAGAACAAGAAACACCGCACATGTAATCAAAGCTACCCAAGACTGTCCCAATCCCACTCATATTTTGGAGTCCTTCGAGAAGTTGCATCATTTGTCGCCGCTGTACTTTCAACTTCATTAAGGAACGAGAGAAGGATTGGATTGTAGAACACACAAATAGAACTCCAACAAGCCGATCCTGTGGTCATCGCATTACGTAAAATTTCCTCCTAGTGCCTCGTCTACCTAACTCCAATTAGCGCCCAGTTGGTAAAAAACAGAAAGCTACACACCAGTTTCAAATCCGCACCAAAATCCACATCTTGGCAAAACTGAACAACAAGATGTACAAAGTTGCAAGAAGAGCAGGCGTTGGGTTCCAAATAACTCCTCTTACGCCCAAAGAAGACACAGTCCCAAAGAGTAGCACGAGAAACGCCTGTTCCATCAGTTGACCCTGGAGTAGACCGGACTCAAGTTTAATAGATGGCTACGCCGGGGTAACTAAGGTGCATGAGTTTGGGTTAAAATCTCTTTGCGCAAACCTGAAAATTAAAAGTTCATGGGTTACTTAAACTCACGGAAATTCAAAGGTTAACACAAATTACCTGCACCATCCAGCACAAGGACCCTTTTCTGCCGTAGGCATTAGAAGCTTGTTCATCACGTCCTGGTTGGGGGCGGCTGTTGAGGAGCCAGAGGAACTGATTTGAAATTCGTCCTCGTCCTGCAAAAAAAACCCCCCAAAGAACGTTAGAAAAATATATACAGAAAATAAAAGTAAATGAATAATAGAAGGTGAATTTACAGTGTAATCCTCAAACGTGAATAAATGGGGAAAATGCACTGACATTTCGTTTTTCAGTTGCCAACTGGTTTCAGAGCGGATGATGGAAGGAAGATAGATAATCTGTATGCAATCGACAGATGAGTGTTAATTTTTTAGACATAGGAAAGAGCAGGGATAAAGAAATAAAAGAGGGTGAAAGTGGGCGGGAAGAACAAAAATGTTCGTGTTACAATAATTACTGATATCTGCGGACCTGTCAAACTTTACACGATCTCCGCAGTCACTCCTCGAATCAAACAGCCCGTACACCAAGATGCTCCAAAACCACCCTAAGTCTACTAATGAACGAAGAGAAACTGGGAAATTGGGGAGGTTTAGTAGCGGATAGAGCAAAAAGAACATTTTGCTGGAAAAGAGATAAAACAACCCTTGTACTGTATTTGGCTCTGTTGACTCTATATCAACCCCTTCATCAGCTGCATCTGAAATGTGTATTAGTATATACAAACTCTTAAAAAAAAACAACTAAAAACCTGTCTCATCTGTGAGAAGATTGATGTTATCTTGATCGTCATCAATTCCATTGTAAATTCCATCATCAAAACTACTATCTTCAGTATTCGGTTCTAGAGCATTCTCATCTGTTACTGCTCTGTCAGCATTTGGTGTCAGAGCAACAGCTTCTTCAACAACCTGCGCACTCATGGCCATACCAGCTCCAGCAACACCAAATTTCTCATTTTCAAACGCTCCAACACCAACACTATCCGTCACATTTTCCACACCATACTGGCCAACAGGGTCACTAACATCTGCACCATCTCATGCCGTTAAATCAACATTGGCAGTAAATAAATTACTCTCTGTTCTATTTGTCTGTGCGTGATTGTTAGTGGTGCTAATGGTTTCACCCATTACTTCTGTCTCTTTACCAATGGTCAACCCAGTTGGTGCACAGGGCAGCACTGACGACAAGTCAAGTATCAAACCACTGTCTCTTATGAACCAATTGCCCAAATTAAAACCGGACCCATTAATTTGTGTCAAAGAATGTACTTGTTGATGGATTTTCCTGCTGCTTCTGCTCTGATATCCCTGGGTTAAGAATGTGCCGAGAGTCTCTCTGCATTCATTTCCTTCATACAAAGAGTGCAACATACTCATGTTTTCAAAATTGAAAGCATTCTGTTTTGACTTTGCAAAAACAACAGACAGCGTCCATCAAATTACCATGGACCTTGTTTTATGCAAGTCACTGAGAGAATATATTGTGCTAATGCTATATTTGCTTGGACATTCACAAGCAAAAAAAAACCAAAAATGTGCATGTGTGGTTGAGAGTTTTAATTTTGTCTGCATGTGGACGGTTTGCTTGTTTCAGCCTGTACACACCCAACTAGAATCCATCTCAAGCACAAACTGCTTGTGTGAAAACAACAAAAACCGATAACAGCCAGATTCAAGCAGTGGGTTTTTTGGGGGTGTATCTGTTACATACTTCAGCATTTTTCAATGTTTTGAAAAACGGGATTTGGCATTCTCAAAATTTTACTTTAGGAGGGCGATTAAAAATTGTAATCACTCACATAGCAATCGGGATTCATAACTTTGGCAGTCACAGTTCCGTCATCACCCTTCCATGTAAATCTGGGATCGTTTGGGTTTCCAACATTTTCCGGATCTGCACAACCTTTAACCGCCGCTTTGAGAGTCGAACTTCAATGTGATTGAGACGCTGGAAGTAACACCCGATTTTGAATACCCGAAATAAAAAAGAAGATTGTTGGCATCGATGTTTGCAAAATCGTTCACTTGGGAGGTCTGGAAGATAAAAGAGAAGAAAAGGGGTTGTTGAAATTTCACCCTACTCGATTCCCAACTTTTCTTTTCACTCCTCGAAACCCTTTCATCAATCGTGAAGATAAAAGCATTTATACTTACTGCAGGTAAATTTTATGTTGCATTGACAACAATAGAGTTTACTTGGTTACGATGCGGAAATGTAAATGGAATTGAAATGTATCATTATTGAATTGAGAGCGGAATGCAGATCACCAGATTTTGATGTCGCAATATTAATCAATCAAATTTGTAGGATAGTCAATTTAGCATATCAAGTTATGTGAATACACGTTAAACAGTGTTGTTTTATTTATAATAATTTAACGCTTTTTCAATAATTAATTTCTCTCCGATATTTAATATCAACGTCCACTCTAATGATCGTTCAAAATCCCCAAATGAAGACGACGCAGTAGCTTCATGCGAGCTTTTTAAATGAGAAAGTTGTTTCCGATCATCATCCAAACCTGTCCAGTACGCACATTGTCTTTGTTTTAATAGCCCAAACAGCAATCGGTTCCTATTTCGTAATACTGGTGATTTGATTCCTAAACTTTCATTCGATTCGTGAATCTTAACTTTACGCGGATTTGAGGAAAGCAAAATGCGACACAGATAATCGAATTCCTGATTAACCGTTCCATCAAACTGAAAAAAAAGTGGCGGAAAACTTTCTTCACCGTCATCCATTGATTCAGCGTTTTGGGAGAATACGCTCGATTCAACATCGGAAAAGTTTTCACTCGCACCCTCCATTTCATCATCATCAAAATCCTCGACCAAGTCTTCTGACTCCGTCTCTGATTCTACAAACAATTCGCTACAACTTTTAACCCAAAATTCAACCCTTTCGTTAATTTCAGCCCGAACTTTTTTCAAATTCATCCAGTAAGGACCTACGGACCACCACCCTCTTGTCGATTTCATAACACTCAAAACATTCCTCAAGACTAATTCAGGCTCGATGTTTATCACGTCGTAAATGTTGTCCTCCAATGTGAATCCATATCGTTGCAACAACCCGGCATTCGATAATTTTCCGTACGTGTTGTACACTTCAGCGCCCTTTTTACACGCATTTACGACCGTTATTAATAATTTGACCCTATCTTCTTCGTCCTCTTCATCGTCGTCATATGTCGGAATGTGGGAATCTGAAAGAGTAAGTGAAGGGGTCGATGATACGGTCGATTCTGATTCAAAGCAATCACACCCTCCGTGTTCTCCGCATTGAGGGCAAACTTCTTGGTCTGTCTCAATGTGAACGTTCTCATGTTCAACGTGATTGAATCTGAATTCAGAACGAAAAATAAATTATTAACAAAAGCAGGGAAACGATCATATAAAATACGTACATATCCGCCAGAGGCACTAATGAATGTCCGTGATACTCATTCACTTCAAACGCTCGAGACATGCATAAAGCAGTAGCCGTGCAAAAACGCTCAAATGTAAACATTTCTTGATTTCCGTGGGTTAAGGTTTCGATCAATGGAACTACATGAGAATCATAATCCTGTCGAAGTAGCGTGAGATGCTGTTGAATCGAAAAATAAAGTTCCGTCCCTTCCAAATATTGCAACGCTTTTTTGTGATGGGGTTTCGGATCGAGGAGCCAGAAGAGCGGTAGAGATAGAATTTTTGGAAGCGATTGAAGGTAGCCATACCATCTATTGAATATGGCAATTTAATCTCAAGATATAAGACGCTGGGGGGAAAAGTATACATGCTGGATTGTCCGATGGAAATCTCAAACATTACTGCAATGGCTAACCCCAAAATCCCACCTAGTTGATGTTCTTCTGTTAAAATAAAAAACGGATAATGCCTTAGTTGCGATTGGGAGAGAATTTACAAACGGCTAACCGAGAACATCAGCAATTCCACAAGTCTTTATCGACAAAACTGAACTCACTGGAATTTTACAAACTAGATCCATTGAGTCGTAAATTAAGCAGCAAGGATAGAAGATCCAATCGAATGCATACCAGTATCGCCGACTTTCAAGTTTCTCTGAGCAACAATTCTCAAGTCTGGGACCGCCGAATTAGGAAGCAAAGACGAATCAATACGGATTAGATTCGAATCGTAAAAAACATTGTTATCCCGAAACCACTTCAACAAAATCTCTGTTGAATCTTCCTTCTTTTTGTCTCCAGAAAAAAATTTCCCCATTTACAGCCATTTAAAAAGAAAAACGCGAAAATGAGTTGGTGGGAATTTATTGTCAATTTACAACGTTTTATTAATCCCTTGCAACTCTTTAGGACCGGCTTTAAGAAAGTAGTCTCCCGCGCAACTACTGTCGCTCTCCAAACTACTGGCTCAATAGAAAAGACGGTCGACAAAGATTTCCAACAAGAAGAGGCACGGTTCAGAAACTTTGAATCTAAAGTCGAAAGATTACACCGTGAATCTAAAGGTTATATCGATTCCATTAGAGCCATGACCCTTGCGCAACAACGAATTGCAGAGACCTTGCGTGAATTGTACCCAGACAACGATCCAAAGTGCGAATCTTACACTAAAACCGTCGAGAATTTAAATAAAGAGATTACAGAATTGGATTCCGTCTACCGCACAACGGTTTTGAATCCCGTCGGAAAGTTGATTGGAGTATTTCCCGAATTCAACGACACGATCAAAAAACGAGACAGAAAGGTTTTGGATTACGATAAAACCAAGAGCACTCTGCGTAAGATTATTGAATCGCGGGATACTGCGGATCCAGCAAAGTTGAAAAGAGCAGAAGCAGAGGCGGAGACAGCCAAGAACGTTTACGACGAGATTAATGGGTTGTTGATTAGCGAAATTCCAAAATTGATTGATTTGCGAGTTGATTATTTGAATCCGTCCTTTGAAGCGATGGTCAAGTCGCAATTGAAGTTTAACGAGATTGCGTATCAGGGTTTGGAGAGTGTGCAGAGAGATTTTGGTGGAAGTGGACGAGGAGGGTTGGATGATGATGTTAGCAGAATTGATAGGGAGGTGGAAGGACAGGTTGAAAACGTGTTGATGAGAATGAGGGAATTGACTATTTGTGGAGCGCGATGATCATTATATTCATTCTTCAATTTTTGTTACAAAATTAATCATACCGTTATCACAATACATTTATTAATAGAAAAGAAAATGTAATGGACAAATAGAAATTAAAGTGGATTGTATGGTTGACGAGAGTTTGATTCCAATCAAAAAGTCCCGATAAAGTACACAATGACATCCGTCGACAAATTACCAAGAGAAATAATTCTTCATGTCTTCTTTCTTACTTCTTGCTCTAAATCTATTCCTATTCTTGCTCAATGTTGCAAGTATCTCTACACCACTTACAATTCCGGAATTCATCGTCTGACTCCTATCAGGGCACGGAGCAAACCGACGGGAACAGCGAGGCGAATTCTATTGTAAATAAATTAAAGGAAAACTTACTCGACTACACTTTAAGAGTCAGCGACAAAGATGACTTACCTTTTTTCCCAAAATTAAAACGGCTGGATATGTTTCATTCCGCGAATGAAGCAGTGTTTATTGGATACGTCTCGGCTCTTTCGAACCTGTTATCAATCTGTATACGAACCTCGATTCGCTTAAGCTACGGTTTTTTAACTTGAAAATAGACGGAAATATTCTCTCTTCCCTGTCCAGAATCTTTGATGCGAACCGTCTGCTATCCATTTATTATCAACGTCCACTCTAATGATCGTTCAAAATCCCCAAATGAAGACGACGCAGTAGCTTCATGCGAGCTTTTTAAACAAGAAAGTTGTTTCCGATCATCATCCAAACCTGTCCGGTACACACATTGTCTTTGTTTTAATAGCCCAAACAGCAATCGGTTCCTATTTCGTAATAATGGTGATTGATTCCTAAACTTTCATTCGAACCGTGAATCTTGACTTTACGCGGATTTGAGGAAAGCAAAATGCGACACAGATAATCGAATTCCTGATTAACCGTTCCATCAAACTGAAAATAAAGTGGCGGAAAACTATCTTCATCGTCATCCATTGATTCAGCGTTTTGGGAGAATACGCTCGATTCAACATCAGAAAAGTTTTCACTCGCATCCTCCATTTCATCATCATCAAAATCCTCGACCAAGTCTTCTGACTCCATCTCTGATTCTACAATCAATTCGCTACAACTTTTAACCCAAAATTCAACCCTTTCATCAATTTCAGCCCGGACTTTTTTCAAATTCATCCAGTAAGGACCTACAGACCACCACCCTTTTTTCGATTTCATAACACTTAAAACATTCCTCAAGACTAATTCAGGCTCGATGTTGATCACGTCGTAAATGTTGTCCTCCAACGTGAATCCATATCGTTGCAACAACCCAGCATTCGATAATTTTCCGTACGTGTTGTACACTTCAGCGCCCTTTTTACACGCATTTACGACCGTTATTGATAATTTGACCCTATCTTCTTCGTCCTCTTCATCGTCCTTTTCATCGTCGTCATATGTCGGAATGTGGGAATCTGAAAGAGTAAGTGAAGGGGTCGATGAGACGGTCGATTCTGATTCAAAGCAATCGCACCCTCCGTGTTCTCCGCATTGAGGGCAAACTTCTTGGTCTGTCTCGATGTGAACGTTCTCATGTTCAACGTGATTGAATCTGAATTCAGACCGAAAAATAAATTATTAACAAAAGCAGGGAAACGATCATATAAAATACGTACATATCCGCCAGAGGCACTAATGAATGTCCGTGATACTCATTCACTTCAAACGCTCGAGACATGCATAAAGCAGTAGCCGTGCAAAAACGCTCAAATGTAAACATTTCTTGATTTCCGTGGGTTAAGGTTTCGATCAATGGAACTACATGACCATCATAATCCTGTCGAAGTAGCGTGAGATGCTGTTGAATCGAATCGTAAAGTTCCATCCCTTCCAAATATTGCAACGCTTTTTTGTGATGGGGTTTTGGACCGAGGAGCCAGAAGAGCGGTAGAGGTAGGATTTTTGGAAGCGATTGAAGGTAGCCATACCATCTATTGAATATTGCAATTAAATCTCAAGATATAAAACGCTGGGGGAAAAAGTATACATGCTGGATTGTCCGATGGAAATCTCAAACATTACTGCAATGGCTAACCCCAAAATCCCACCTAGTTGATGTTCTTCTGTTAAAATAAAAAACGGATAATGCCTTAGTTGCGATTGGGAGAGAATTTACAAACGGCTAACCGAGAACATCAGCAATTCCACAAGTCTTTATCGACAAAACTGAACTCACTGGAATTTTACAAACTAGATACATTGAGTCCTAAATTAAGCAGCAAGGATAGAAGATCCAATCTAGTGCATACCAGTATCGCCGACTTTCACGTTTCTCTGAGCAACAATTCTCAAGTCTGGGACCGCCGAATTAGGAAGCAAAGACGAATCAATGCGGATTAGATTCGAATCGTAAAAAATATTGTTATCCCGAAACCACTTCAACAAAATCTCCGTTGATTCTTCCTTCTTTTTGTCTCCAGAAAAAAATTCCCCATTTACAGCCATTTTAAAAGAACAACGCGAAAATGAGTTGGTGGGAATTTATTGTCAATTTACAAAGTTTTATTAATCCCTTGCAACTCTTTAGGACTGGCTTTAAGAAAGTAGTCTCCCGCGCAACCACTGTCGCTCTCCAAACTACTGGCTCAATAGAAAAGACGGTCGACAAAGATTTCCAACAAGAAGAGGCACGGTTCCGAAACTTTGAATCTAAAGTCGAAAGATTACACCGTGAATCTAAAGGTTATATCGATTCCATTAGAGCCATGACCCTTGCGCAACAACGAATTGCAGAGACTTTGCATGAAATGTACCCGGACAACGATCCAAAGTGCGAATCTTACACTAAAACCGTCGAGAATTTAAATAAAGAGATTACAGAATTGGATTCCGTCTACCGCACAACGGTTTTGAATCCCGTCGGAAAGTTGATTGGAGTATTTCCCGAATTCAACGACACGATCAAAAAACGAGACAGAAAGGTTTTGGATTACGATAAAACCAAGAGCACTCTGCGTAAGATTATTGAATCGCGGGATACTGCGGATCCAGCAAAGTTGAAAAGAGCAGAAGCAGAGGCGGAGACAGCCAAGAACGTTTACGACGAGATTAATGGGTTGTTGATTAGCGAAATTCCAAAATTGATTGATTTGCGAGTTGATTATTTGAATCCGTCCTTTGAAGCGATGGTCAAGTCGCAATTGAAGTTTAACGAGATTGCGTATCAGGGTTTGGAGAGTGTGCAGAGAGATTTTGGTGGAAGTGGACGAGGAGGGTTGGATGATGATGTTAGCAGAATTGATAGGGAGGTGGAAGGACAGGTTGAAAACGTGTTGATGAGAATGAGGGAATTGACTATTTGTGGAGCGCGATGATCATTATATTCATTCTTCAATTTTTGTTACAAAATTAATCATACCGTTATCACAATACATTTATTAATAGAAAAGAAAATGTAATGGACAAATAGAAATTAAAGTGGATTATACGGTTGACGAGAGTCTGAAAAGTCCCGACCAAGAGAAATAATTCTTCATGTCGCTTCTTTCTTACCCGATCCACATTCTTGCTCTAAATCTATTCCTAATCTTGCTCAATCTTGCAAGTATCTCTACACCACTTACAATTCCGGAATTCTTCGTCTGACTCCTATCAGGGCACGGAGCAAACCGACGGGAACAGCGAGGCGAATTCTATTGTAAATAAATTAAAGGAAAACTTACTCGACTACACTTTAAGAGTCAGCGACAAAGATGACTTAGGGTTTTTCCCAAAATTAAAACGGTTGTATTTGTTTCATTCCGCGAATGAAGCAGTGTTATTGGATACGTCTCGGCTCTTCGAACCTGTTATCAATCTGTATACGAACCTCGATTCGCTTAAGCTACGGTTTTTTAACTTGAAAATAGACGGAAATATTCTCTCTTCCCTGTCCAGAATCTTTGATGCGAACCGTCTGCTATCCTCCTTCTCCATTCTTTTCTTTTGCACAAATACGGACCAAAGATATGAAGGCGTTACAGAATTATCGAAGAATTTTGCGTTATCAGTTTCCCGATTAAAATGCTTGAGGCGATGTGAAATACACACAAATTATTCATTTCATTTTCCTTCCGCCCTGATTCACCGACCTTCCCTCCCGTCCGTTATTTTGAATGCTTTCGCTGACCTTGAGTCCTTAACAGATTTTGAATTAAGCACACTTTGGAAACCCGACAGGACCAGAAATTCTATCCGTGCTCTGAATATGCTGAAACACGGAAATCTGCAGAATTTGAGACTATTCAGAGCAATGATTGATCGAAAATTACTTAAAGATATTATGCTTTGCGATAGCCTTGTCTCACTCTCACTCGACCTCTTTGCCACAGAAGCAGCCGATTTCTTCTCTTGCTCGATCGAAGCGTCTTCCACGATCCATAAACATTTGTATCTTGCAAGGTCAATCCGATTTCGAAATACACGAGCTGGAATTCACCTTAAACTTTGAAGATGTCGAGTCTTCGAGGATTTCATCGACGATTCCCATACCTGCGTGCATATACCGCGACATGAATAAAAGCTCTACGATTTGAAAAATTGATCTAAGAGTTAGCTGTTGTAAGAATAGGACTCACTACCCGATCTTTACGAATGTAATAAATTCGATAGAGGTGCTCAGAACGTTGCTTATCGATCTGGAAGAGTGCGTGACTGGTGAGTACGAACTTTTGTTTATCGCCTTGGAATCAAATCAGCATATCAAAACGCTGACTCTCGAAAAAGAATCTTTGTTATATTTCCCACATTCGCAAATAAATCAAATCTTTGCACGAAACTCGTGTTTGGAATCTGTCTCGATTTACTATGAGGAACATCCGTTTGATTTGGAATCTGTGATTATAGCGATTTTAAGTAATCCTAACTCGGCGATAAAAATGGTATCGGTCTTAGATTCGTATGAGAGTGAAATTGCGGTAAAGTTTATTCGAAATTTTAGTTCAATGCGCAACGACGATCTGGAGCTGGCTGTTCGACGAATCTCGGCTGCAGGGCGTGATTCTATATATAGCTATGCTCACGCAATGCTTTTGAAATTTATCCGAAATTGGATAGAGGAAGAGGGCGTTCAGGTGGATAGGATTGTGTTTGATGATTTGTCGCATTGGCATTTTAAGCTGCTCTATGAGAAATTAGCGACTAGAAATTATTTGATGCAGACAACTGATAGTATTAAATTGGGCTATAAAGAAGGACCATTTTGCCTTTGGTATGAAGATTGAAATTATATGTAGAATAAAATTGTAAGGTAAATTAAATATGAATATGATTTGTATTTAATGTGTTTTTCCTTCGCATTGTACCAAACTGGAAACTCGCCGATCTGAAACAAATCTAGATAGATCCTTTATTTATCTGATTGTGAACGACCAGTTTTTCCTGCACTAAATCCAAGGTGAATTAATAGTTTCTGCTGTGTGAGAGAAAGGCAGTGCTCTTTGAATTGGTGATGTTTTTTGGCGAAACAAGCGTGTGCTGAAACATATCCAGATTTTTCACCCCCAAAAAGAAACCAAGAATAAAAAGGATTGTTTATTGTGTGGGTTGTTTATTTGAAAAATTCTGGAAATCTGAAGTGTACTGAAATTTACTCAGATCTTTCACACCCAAAAAGAAACCAAGAATAAAGGGATTATTGATTTTTGTGTCAAACATACTTGAAATGGGTGTGTTGTTTCCCAGTCGAGCCGAAAGTCAGGCCGGTTGGTGTAACATGATGTACAAATGAACGTCATCAGGATTCAATACCTTGAAACACTAAAAATAAACATAATTGGCGATCAAATTTGATGTTTATTTCAAGAGCATCTAAATAAAGTGAATAGGGGATCATTGGTTCAAAAATAGACATCTGTTGCCACACCAAATTTCTAAAAAAGGAAATTACCAACCGAAGCCCTTTGGTTTTTCCACCACATGAGTCAACTTACCGCTTGATACTTTGAGACAAACCGTAAAAATTCGTGTGAATTCAACTAATAAAGATATAAAACTAACGAGCGGAAATATTCAGGTGAATTTAATTCAAGATTTCAATGAAAACGACATGAAACAAACGATTTGCGTTTTGTTGCACAAGAAGAGGCGATGCAGGGAAATCCGGTCACGAGCCGCATTATAAAAACAAATTCTCACCCACCGCTTCAAAAATCAAAAATTCAAACTTTTCACACACGTTTGAACTTTCTCTTCACATTCTAAGTCCCAAACATCCCTAAAGCTTCTTAGATATCAAATATGAAATTTTCTATTGTTGCCGTTGTTGCCACTGCTCTTTTGAGCTTCGTTACTGCCTCTCCAGTAAGTGTTTGCTTTTTGTGTGTTTTCACTGTCTCCCGTTTCGTGCTTTTTTCTCTTGCTTACCATTGCGCTTTGTTTCAATAGATTCTCATCGCCCGAGGTGACGAAGTTGGTTACGAATCCACCCCAGAATCAACTCCAATCATTCCAGACGTTGAAGGTGAAAACACCGAACCAACTCCAGCCGATGTAGAAGGAGAAAACACCGAACCAACCCCAGCTGACGTTGAAGGAGAGAACACTGAACCACAACCAACGCCCGCCGACGTTGCCGGTGAATCATCCGAACCAGAATCCACCCCAGAAGCCGAAGTTGAAACTCCATCTGACGTGTTAGGCGAAAGCGAAGAACCAACTGAAACCGATTGTGAAACTGAATCTGATGTTGAATCTGACGTTGCCGGTGAAGCCGAAACGGCCACTGTTACTCCAGAATCCCAAGAACCAGGATACGATGGAGGTGATTCCAGCTTATTAGCTGCAGGTGAATCTTCTAGCTCATCATCAGTTCTTCCCATTGCTATTGGTGCTGGTGTTGGTGCCGTCGCTCTTGCCGCTGCCGGTGTTGCGGTATGGAAATTCCGACAAGCCAAAAAAGCTCAAGTTTAAGATTCTTAGCCCTCGCCCGATCCAATTATACACTTCAAGATAGAAAAAAGGAAATCAATATACACGATTGATTTTTTTTTCGATTTATCCCTGTTTAAAATTTTTGTTGTTTTTCTTTTTTCTATAAAGTTAATTCTATAGAGTTTGTTTGGGACATTTAGAATTTGAATGGAAATTGTTTTATTTGATTTTCTTTATGGCCAGAACCAGCTCGATTTTGACCTTATAGTTATCGTATTGATTCAGTTTTCGGTTTAAAGTTTTGTTGTTTTCTTTTAATACAAGAAACAGTTCATGTGCACGAATGTACATATGTTTTATTATAAAATAAATCATACTGCATTTCAAACATGAACTCCACAAGTTCAAATGTAAAAAAATATGTGTTTTGCGCCCAGCTGAAAATTTTCAACGGTCTGGTGCTGTATTGAAGCTTGACAAGAATTGAAGATTGTGCAACCAGCGATTTTTTCTGTCTCCCAAATAAGACACAGTTGAAAACTTACAATATGAAACTGATAAACTGCTTGTTTCTTGCGTCAGCCCTTCCTTACGCCCTGGCTTTCTCTGGTAGAATGTCGTACTTTGATGTCGGACTGGGTTCTTGCGGAAAATATAATGTCAACAGTGACTACATTGTAGCAGTGGTACGTGAGACTTTGTTTACGATATTTTTTGATTTCTAAAAGCAGATAAATTGGCGATTTTTTTTTTGTTTCAGAACCACGAACAATACCAAAGTTCAATGTGCGATAGATGTGTAAGGTTGACGAGAGACGGAAAATCAGTGAATGCTATAGTTAGAGATTTGTGTCCTAGTTGTGAATATGGAATGTTGGGTATAGTGAGACATTTTAAAACTTTAAATATGGTTTTTTAATTTTACGTTTTTTGGAATTTTGAAAAGATGTGAGTCCGGCGGTGTTTGCTGCGTTGGGAAATATGGATGCAGGAATTTTACAAATTAATTGGGACTTTTGTGACGGTAGTGGAGGTGGTGGAGGAAACAATAACGGTGGAAACCAACAGTACGTTCTGTTCTTTTCAATCAAAAGCATGGACTCGAGTCTCTAAACCTCTTTTTTTCAACATCACAGAAAGTCGCCTAGCCCGTCTCCAAAACCCGAATCTCCTAGAGTCTCCCCACCAACTTCACCAAGAGTTTCACCAGCCGCAATCGTAGTCCCAACAACCACTCTCGCCCGATCAACCACAGCGTTACGAACGACCGCCGCGCCAACAGTAGTCACAACAGCCGTTGTCGCTCAACCAGCACCAAGCTCCAGCGCCGAGGTTGAAAATAAATCAGCGGCGTTGCCAACTGCTGCCGCGGGTGGAGACCCTCCAGTATCAAACTTACCATTGAATGAACGAACAGCGTGTTACTTGGCCTCATCGAACGGACAGTCTAATTTAAAGTATGCGCAAGCAGAGATTAAGTATGGAAATATACATGATGTTGATGTGTGGACGGTCGATATGATTAAGGATAGGTATCCTCATTGAAGATTATAAAGTAAAAACGCGAAAGGAAAGAAGTGGAGGGGTGATTTAGAATATTTTTTATTTTTTTATTTGAAAGTCTTTTAGATTTTTTTTAAAAGGTTATTTGTTTAGAGTCTTCTTTGAATTTTTTTTATTTTATTTTTCCCCTTCTTTCCCCAATATCGGACCACTGGCGTTTTAAATTCTTTATACCTAGTACCTTTTTCTCATTTTTTTTTTAATTCACACATTTCAGCTCTGTTTTTGGATTTACTGTTAGAGCCTATGATTACAATATTTTATATGGGTCGATACATTTGTTATCCCCTTTCGTGTGCGTTCTTTAAAAGAAACTAAATATAAACATATTTGTTGTTTTTTTTTCGTTGATTAACTTGATTCTGATTTCAAAAAACCACATACGGTACTCTGTTTTTTAAAAATAAAAGGATTTTATACAAAAAACAATAAAATGGTTATATATTATTTTCAGCGCTGTTCGTCATGACAAAAAAGGACAAGAAATCACAAAAAGGGAAAGAAAAATAAACAAGATACATAAATGATTGTTACCACAAACTCCAAAAATAATCAAGCAACGCAAATAATAAAAAAATGAAAAAGACAAACGATTCACAAAGCACTCAAAAAGACAAAAAAAAAAAAAGACCCAGAATACCAATTTTACAGAAACAAAAACCACCAAAAACGATATTGTTGCCAAGGGAGTGTTCAAGTTTTAGCAACGCGATAGGCAACAAAGCGACGATAAATCCCCAACATTGTCTGCGGCGAGAATATTCGCGCTCTTTCAATTTCCGCCAAATCCTTTTGAGCTAGCGTATGCAATTTGAGATACTGATACACTTCCGCAACACATTTCTTTCCCTGTTCAGTCAAAGTGGGGTCCACATCTTCGTCCTTCCATACAAACGATTGATAAAATTCAGGGAAATGCGGTTCCAAGTGAACAATTGATTTCTCGGTTGTTTTTTCAGGACAGATGGTGGTCGATGAATATCCACTTGCAATTGAACCGGATTCGGAGACAGTGTCATTAATGTTGCTGCTGCTGCTGGAACTGTTGGTGATGGTAGTGGAAGTAGTAGTAGGAGATGTAGTACTGTGATCAGAATCTCCAAACTGTTGTTGATCCGATTCGCTTCCTCGTTTTGCAAAAGATTTAACACTGGTAACAACCACAGGCCCCAAACACTTATGTTCACGCAACCAATCCAACAACAACCTAAACTTGACAATAGCAAAACTCACATTCCCATACTTGATAAACCTAACCACAGTCAACCACGACAACTTCATTCCCACGCATCGATTCCCATCCAACATCAAATCACTAATTAACGCCCACACCGGCTCCATTTTCAAAGGGACTTGAGTAAACGCCTCCAAAGACTTTAAAATCGCAAACGGCGAGGTACGTTCAGAAATCGATGAACCGGTAGTTAACGAGGTAATCATTCGTTCTTGGAATCTGTCTTCGAGCGCGGGTGGTAAGTGGAGGTAATCTGAGGCAATAATGCATTCTATCATCAGTGACCAGGAGATGTCGGTGCGAGGGACTTCGGCGTAGTAGATGTAGCGAAGAATTGCGTCAAGGGCGGAGTAGGAGAACGGGAGGGGGATTTCTTGGGTTTCGGTAGGTGGGATGGCTGAGTCGGTGCAGATTTCAAACATGTCTTTGAATACGCGGGAACGGGCGGACAGGATCAACCTGTAATGGAAAATTCAGTAATAAACAACGGAAAGGGAAAAGAGAGGATACTTGTGGGCAGATTTCTTTTTTCCAAAGTCCGGATCGCCCGACTTGTTGGCCACGAGCCACACATCTCCGTTGTTGTTGTCGAGCAAACCTTTGAGACTATCTTTTAGTTGCAGGTCTTCAAGGAAGGGCTTGGGGAGCGACAAAGACAAACCGTCAGGCGAGGGCGAGTGGGAGTGGTCTGTGCGTCTGTCATTCCCGTGCATGCTCCGTAGCAGGCTCTTGTCCTCGCTGCCATATCGCCCCCTCTGGTAAAAGTCCCGCGTCATCAGTCTCTAAATGGCTTTACACAGAATATTCCTAAATGGCGGCAGTCAACTCGCAGCCAGTGAAGCTCTCCAGAGAAGACTTTAAGAGACAAAAGGTCCTCGAGGAACAGAGAAAAGCGTAGGAGCCCTGTTACTTTTTAACATTTTAACCAAAACTCTCCCACAGGGGAACGCTTGCGGCTGAAGTGGACCCTGAGACCGGCAAGGACATCAATCCCCACATCCCCCACTACATCTCACAGGCCCCGTGGTACATCGACGTCGGCCATCCCACCCTCAAACACCAACGCTTCGAATCAAAAGACTCCCCTTCCCTCTCTAATGACTGGTACGCCCGCGGTGCTCGTGTCGCCGGCCCTCCAAAGAAATTCCGTAAAGGCGCCTGTGAAAATTGTGGTGCGATGACGCACAAAACTCGTGATTGTACTGAACGACCAAGGTCAAAAGGTGCAAAGTGGTCGCAACAGGATTTGAAACCCGATGAAGTCGTTGTGGATGTTAAAGTCACCGGCTACGATGCAAAACGGGATCGCTATAATGGGTACGATCCGGAAGAGTATACCGAAGTGTTTGAAAAGGGTGAGTTGATTGAACAGGAGAGAAAGTTGTTACGAGAAAAACAAGTTAAAGATAATTTGGCGTTGTCGGCAAATAAGAAGAACAATGACGATGATGATTCTTCCGGTGATGAAAATGAGGATGAAGATAAATACGCTGATCAGGTCGATATGGTTGGTACCAAATTAGATACCAAAACTCGGTTGACCGTGCGAAATTTGCGTATTCGTGAAGATACCGCTAAATATTTACTCAACTTGGATACAGACAGTGCTTACTATGATCCGAAAACCAGATCAATGCGTGATAATCCTCTGCCTGACAAGGATGTATCCGAGTTGACCTACGCCGGTGACAATTTTGTGCGTTGGACAGGTGATGCTGTGAAAATGTCAGAATTGCAGTCGTTCGCTTGGCAAGCTGCGGATAGAGGAAAGGAAGTTCATCTAACGTCGAACCCCACCCAAGGAGAACTGCTCTTTAAAGAATATCAGAAAAAGAAGGAAAAGGTTCAAGACACTCACAAGGAATCTATCTTGAAGCGATACGGAGGCGAAGAGCATTTAAACGCTCCACCAAAGGAACTTTTACTTGCGCAAACTGAGCAATACGTCGAGTACTCACAATCTGGAAGAATCGTCAAAGGACAAGAACGAGCCAAAGTAAAATCGAAATACGAAGAAGATGTGTATGTTTACACCACAGTATATTCCATCAAAATTAACTAACTAAACGTTCATTTAGATTTGTATTGAATCATACAACAGTCTGGGGATCATATTGGAAAGATGGAAGATGGGGATACGCATGCTGCCGATCATTTTACAAAAACGCAATCTGCACCGGCCTAAAACCCACAGACGAAGCCATCCCGGATATAACCCAAGAACCAACCGAACCCGAACCCCCTAAAAAATCCCTCCTCGAACAACACCTCGAATCAGC
This sequence comes from Nowakowskiella sp. JEL0407, assembly GCA_027600645.1. Lineage (NCBI taxonomy): Eukaryota > Fungi > Chytridiomycota > Chytridiomycetes > Cladochytriales > Nowakowskiellaceae > Nowakowskiella > Nowakowskiella sp. JEL0407. Next base: position 21,550 of record JADGJK010000060.1, read on the forward strand.
CCACTCCAAAAAGGACAAACCTGAAAAGAAACGAACTCGAGTTGGCGAAGGGAACGTTGAATTGGATCCGAAAAAGTTGAAGAAAGCGTTAAAGGAGGAAGATAAACGTCGTGCTGGGGATGGAGAGGATGAGGTAAAAGGAAAGAAGTATTCTAGTGGGAGAGCGAATACGGAAGTTACTGAAGAGGAGTTGGAGGCGTATCGGTTACGTAAAGTTGATTCGATCAATGATCCCATGGCGAATTACAAAGATGAAGATGATGGTGAGAGCGACTAAGAAACATATTTGATTTAACGATTATGCAAATAAATATTTTTCTTTTTATTTTTTCGTGACTGCAGTGCGGCTAGTGTTATTTTGAAAACTTCAAGATGAGCAATGATGACTCAAAAAAGTTACTGACTTAAATACCAAAAACCCCACACAATCTAACAAAAAAGAAATGCTCGCAGAATCTCACGAAGAAATAATCAACGAACCACACTCCTCGCCAAAACGAATAGTCTGTATCGCCGTAGACGCCTCCGCACATTCCAAAAACGCATTCAATTACGCCTTGGAGAATATCGTTCGCACCGATGACCAAATTATATTATTAAACGTGCGTCCTGTTGCTAACCCTATTGCTGGTGTTACGCAGTTTGGCGACTTGACTGAAGAACTCGAGCAAATGGACGAAGCCGTAATTTGAAATTTCGAATTCAAACAAATTCTTCAAATTTCCCAAAACTTTTTTCCAACTTATATTTATTTTACAGGCACATATAAGATCCCACTCGTTACTAAAAGAATACGGCGCAATCGTACTCTCCCAATCAACCGCATGCCGTGCAATCGCGCTCCACGGCGACGCCCGAGAAGAACTCGTAAAGAAAGTCGACGAATTAAATGCCGATTTATTAATTATGGGGTCAAGAGGGTTAGGAAACTTTAAACGAGCTGTGTTGGGGAGTGTTAGTGATTATGTTATTCATCATGTAAAGTGTGCGGTTTTGGTTACAAAGATTAAGAGTTTGTGATATCGATATGTTTGTGGAGGGAGGGGTTTTGGATTGTTTTGTATATTTTTTTTAGTGGTATATTGGTTGGAATCTTTTAATTTTTTGTTTATTTTGAGTTTTTTTTCAAGCATGAAAAACTTAAATACTATGCAAAATCACCAATTTATGAAATAAAAATACCATATCATTTCTCTAATAATAAAAAATGTCTACGAAAATTAAATCTCCCACTACCACGTATCAAATCGTAAAAGAATTAGGTCAAGGAAGTTCCGGACGAGCATTGGTAAACCGTATTCTTTCCCGTTATTCGCTTTTATAAACTCTCATATTCGTTTTTCTCGTAGCTAGCGAATATGATTTCATCGCAAATTGGGAACGTTAATCGCTTTCAAGTTGTGATTAAAGGTACACCTAAATACGATTACGAGCTTTTGATTTATTTCTTTTAAAAGAAATTATTTTATCCAAACTATCGAGAGTCGATCAACTTCAAGCAAAACAAGAAGGTCGGTAACTCAATTGAGACATTAGCAAATTGTTACCAACTTTATGTTTTTTATTGCAACAAAAAGCAAAGTTGTTGAACCGGATTTCCCACGAGTACATCGTTCAGTTTGTCGAGAGTTGGGAACAAGGAGGAATTTTATATATTGTTACAAAGTATTCCGGTATGCATTTCGTAATCGACTCTTTAAATGAAATGAAACAATGCATTAATGATTCAGCATTTTTTTTACAGAAGGCGGGTACCGTATCTTCTTGTAAATAAATTCAAGAAAATGATATTGATTCCTATTTGGGCAGCGATTTACATGATTTAATCAAATCTCGAGGATCTTACATTCCGATTTCATTGATTTGGAAGTGGTTCGTCAAGCAAACAATCTTTTTCCCAAAAAAAAACAAAAAAAAACCCCCCGAATTCTGAGTATATTATTGTTTGACAGGACTACGCAGATTGTTTTAGCTCTGAGTTACTTGCACTCTCATAGCATAATCCACCGAGACATCAAGGTAAACATAAAAGAAGGGTACATTGGGTTTCGAACAAACGATTTATTTTTCATTTTTTTAATCAAGCCAAAGGTTTTACCGAAATTTTTACATATTAGACGCTCAAAAAATAGTTTTCTTGCTCTAACGAAAAATCGTTTCAAAAAAAAGAATATCTTTTTAGATAAATCGCAACAAAATATCGTTCTGGGAGATTTTGGAATTTGTAAACGGTTCTCTACAAAGAAACGAAATGAAGAACAGTTTACTGATACGGTTATCGGAACTCCGTTGTACGTAAAACGCAGTTTTTATTTTTTTTTTACCGTCGTTTAAAAATTGTTGAACTTTTTGTTGGAAATTCTTTTAGTTACATGCCACCTGAAATTATTGAAGGAGAAAGATATTCGTATTCAGCTGACGTGTGGAGCCTTGGGTAAAGCATAATCAGTCGAATATTTGAATTTTTTATTTTCGTTTGTTTTCAGTTGCGTTATTTTTGAACTTACCACGTTAAAACACCCTTTTCGAGGACAAACACTAGATTCTTTATTTCAAAATATAAAGCAGGCCAAAGTTGATATCAACCTGATCCCAGCGTAAGCAAATCATTAAACACCACCAATTTTCTCCTTTTTTATGCTTTCTGTTTTCGTAGCTCCTTTCCAAAGTCGTTAAAATCATTAATCTCGCGATCTATCGTAAAATCTACTTCGCAGAGAATGGAGTTGTATGATATCTTTACAATCCCCGAGATTCAATATCAAATGATTTTGTTTAATCTTCGATCACCCCGAATTAGAAAATCGTTCTCGTAAAATTTCGTATCTAAATTGTAATTTAATAAAAACTTTCCTCAAGAAGATTAATATCTTTTAACTCGATCTGGATCTGATTCGGTAAAATAAAATCGATATGGTCACACAGTATTTGTCATTGGTCGGAAAAGGTATTGCACAAATAAACCCATTGCCGATTTTTAACCATGAGATCAACCCAATTACTAAATCATTTATATAAATCCCAAAGATTTCTTCCTCGAGTCATCAACTACAACACTTCAATTTTCAAAACAACTTCAAATTTCCCTCCATTTCAAAGAACCTTTGTGACGAGAATGACCGAACCAACGAAAAGTGACGCTGATGCACCGATTTTCAAATGGGTTACGACTAAAGATGGAGATTTTAAACGTCAGGTCTGAAAATTATTGATTTGTCGGCCAATTCAAATTCTCTTATATTTTCGTTGTTTTTTTCACTTGTTAGGTTTCTAGTTTTAGAGACGTAGTTTCTAGAGCTTCGGATGCGAAATTTAAAGCCGAACCAAACCGATACCACGTGTGTATGTTTCAAATTCAATTCAAAGATCCCAACAAATTAACTTCAATCTCCTTAAAAAAGATATATCGTACGCATGTCCATGGGCACACCGTGTACTCCTCGTACTTACTCTCAAAGGACTACGAGACATCATCTCCCTTACAGTCGTTGACCATCTGTTGGGTCCAAATGGATGGAAGATCTCACCGGAAGTTGAAGGCGCAACAGACGATCCAGTTAATCACGCTACATACTTGAGTGAGATTTATTTTAAAGCTGATAAAGATTATTCGGGGAGATATACTGTTCCGGTATTTTGGGATAAGAAAACTGGCACGATTGTGGTATGCAATTTATCGATACCCTCTTTTTCTTTTTAATATAATGTGTGAGATTTTTTTGTAATTTGGTTTTATTTTTTATACTGTAGAACAACGAGAGCTCGGAGATTATCAGATTTTTAAACACCGAGTTTGATGAATGGAGTTCAGCACCCGGAGTTACTTACTATCCGGAAAATTTACGTACCGAAATTGATGCGATTAATGAGTGGATTTACGATGGGATTAACAACGGTGTCTACAAATGTGGATTTGCAACTTTGCAGGAACCATGTATGTTTTTTGTTTTTTTGGGGTCTATTGATTTTATTAAATTGGGATTCATTCTAGATGAGAAGGCATACGTTACGTTGTTCGCGGCATTGGATCGTGTTGAAGACATTTTGAAGAATGTAAGATTGAATATAACCAACGAGATGAGTACTGACGGTGTGATTTTCTTATCAGAATACGTTCCTTGTCCGAAATACGTTCACAGAAGCTGATATCAGATTGTTTACAACTATTGTTCGATTTGACCCAGTTTGTATGTACTTTTAATTTATCCAAAATTGTTTTCATTATTAATTTTAATTTTTTTATCATTCAAGATCGTATGCTTATTTTTCTTACCCACTGGAAATGTTGAAATGCGATTAAACCTTATCGTTTTGTAGATACTCACTTCAAGTGCACTGAGAAAACAATCACGCACAATTATCCTGCGATTTTGTCTTGGTGTCGCCGAATTTATCAAATGGAAGGCGTGAAAGAAACAGTGAACATGGAGCATATCAAGAAACATTATTATATGAGTCATATACAGATTAACCCGCACAGAATTGTGCCTGTTTGGTAAGGAGAAGCTGTTTTTGAGTTGATATTTATGATTAATTTTTTGTTTATAATCAGGAATGGACCAGATTTGGACGCACCATATTAATACATTGAAATTTGCTTAGGGTTTTAGGATGATTTATTTTCTTCTAAATATATTTACATTCAATACAATCTAAAATTCGGAATGATTTACAATATTTCCAATTTTTTGGTTTATTTTGAGCTCTTTTTCCTTTTATTTTTACCTTCCGGCATAAAAAATTGACAAAATAAAAATATTTTATTATGTCCATCTTGTATCATAGATAATTATTTCATTAGTAGTCGCAACATAGAGATTTGAACCCGACACTTTTAAACTTTGAATTCCTGGATTACCAGGAATGATATAGCTAGCCTTCAATTTGCCCTTATTACCATCCCATTCTTCAATCACCTTCTCCGAATTAGAAGCCCACGATAAAAAGAAAAGGGACACCTTTCCCGGTCTTTTCGCCCCTGACATCGAATCTTCCATCTTCATTGCAATGTAATCACCTTGCAACCCTCCCCTGGTAATCGAAATCGATTGACAAGATTGTATGGTAAATTGCGCAATAAGATGACTTGCGAGTGGTGAGGAGTCCAGGAGGTATTCGACCAACGCGTAATTTTTTCCAGTCGAATCGGTTGCAACGGCAAAGATTCGTGCACTCGATGACGTGTTATAGTTACCCGGCGGACCGAAAGTTGAAGAATAGTACACCTCATATTGCTCGTTCTGAAAGGCTACTTGTAACAGCGAATCAACGGTGAATGGACATCGTATATTTGTGACGGGTTGAGGGTCGTTTTGTCGGATTGCAGAGTTGGTAAGGTTCATTTCAAAATGCATATAGGACGGCAAATAAGGATTAGGCGAGTACCCGAGACTGGAAAGATAAATGTTGTCCTTTGGCGAGATTCGAGCGTATCCAATAAGGTAAGGAACGTCAACTTCCATCTGACGAATCATCAACATTTTCAAAGGATTCGCCTTGAAATCGGAGAGCGCTTTGGTGAAGTTTGAAATATCAGAGAATTTCGATTCATTCGATGCTTTTTTCCATAATGAGAGCGTAGATTTAACGCCTTGAGAGCTGATATCCAGCCCTCGAAACGCTGAATATGACGTTTGGTTCGCGATCGTATCAGGTAAGTAAAACAGCAAAAGATTTTCGTCGAAATCAGTTATGGTTCTCATTGCCATGTTGGTGGATAAATCAGCTCGAGAAAGATATGGAAGGAACGAAACAACAGTTTGATTCTTTCGAACTCCGCCAAATTCAATCGGTGTGGTTGCCAATGTCTTCATGTCGTGAGACTGAACTGACCCGTTTATATTCGCCGAGTATAGTTGATCCGTATTTTCTCCCAAAACACTTCTCGCGAACGTTAAATCCACAAAGTCGGTGTCTGTCGTGTAAATTGTGGACGTTTGGTTCTTGGTTGTATCGAGCTCTATAATTGACCCACCCGGAACGTCTTTTCCATCATATTCGCATAGAATGTAAACTTTATCTCCTTTTGGAAGCATTTTTGCGACGGATAAGGTGTACGTCCCGTTGTGAATTTTCACCTCTTTGCATAAATTCGGAAAATACTTTATAGGCTGGTTTGAACTTGGAATCCAAATACTTCCCGTCGCGAATAGAGGAATAAGGATGGCTGAGAGGGTAACGACAACGAGTACCGCAATAAAGATGATTATGTTGCGTTTGGTGAAGAATGAGTTACAATTTCGCGGCTTTTTTGGATTATTTCGGGCGGTGTATATCGGAGGAGGATCTGAAGGATCATTAGCGGTATTATTATCAATAACTCTGTCGACCGTGTAAAGTGGAGTTGCGTTGCTTTTGGACATTGATGTGTTTGTGTCCCAGAATCTACGCACTGCCTCTTTGCTCAGCAATTGCTCAGTTGCGGAAAATTTTAAGGAGTTTTGGTGTATACTGCATAGTGTATTATCGCTTACAATCGATAAGAATTGAAGACTCCATAGCTTGACGGATCTTTTGCACTTCCGTTCAACTTCGTAAAAGGAACTGTGCTCGGTTTTTTAGAAAAAGATTAATAAGTAGTTGCGTTGCTTTATGCACTTTGCAAGGGTTTGATGATCTCAATGCATCTGAACAGGCGTTTTCGTTCCTCAATATGCATAGAGCAAACAGTCAGATTAGCGAAGGGATGGGAGTAAGGGTGAGTTGAATGGAAGGACTAGCGGACAAACTCTCATAGGATGTTAGCGATAAAAACTGGATGATTCAAAAGAAGCTAATGCTGTGCCGAGACAGGCCATTTCAAAGATGACAACCATCGACGATTTACCAAAAGAATTAATTCTCCACATAGCCTCTTTTTTACCCGATCCTCATTCTTGTTCCAAAGCCATCCCTAACCTTGCTCAATCTTGCAAATTCCTCAACGCATGTGTTCACCGGCTACTGTTCGACTCCTATTCCTGTGAGCGCCAGAACACCATAGAGCGGAATTCTCCCGCCTTCGACATCTTGATGGAAAATGTGCGGAAATATACTGTGTACGTTGAGGACAAAGACGATTTGGAACTCTTCCCGAATGTGAATAAGTTGCATATCTCCCATTCGCGCTGTAAATTCCAACCTGCGAACGTGCGCCGATTGTATCAGTCTATAATCGATCACTATGCGCATCTTGATTCATTTACCATTGTCAGTTTTCAGCTTAATTTGAGCTGCAAACAGTTACTGTCTGCTTTAGCCCAAATTTTCAAAATTAACGTTTTGTTGTCTTCGTTCTCCGTCACGATATACGACGAGAAATTAGAAAGCGACGATCATTTGACAGAATTAGCAGAAGTATTTGCGTCGGTAGTTTCCGGATTAAGACACTTTAGGAGCTTAACGGTGGATGCGGACAGAAAGATTCAAATAAACAGTCTTGTGGCCGTTATTTTAAATGCGTTCGCTGGTATTAACTCCCTAACTAATGTTAATTTGCGCTTCTATTCAAATACTTATAGCCATACCAGATCTACAATACAAAAGTTGTTACGGTCCAATCCTATTACAAGTTTGAGACTCAGTGGAATGGGGATCGATCACGAGTTAACGGAAAACATCACATTTTGCAACTACCTCACCTACCTCACACTCGAACTCGTTCCTTCTGATGTGGAATTTTTCTTTTTCCTCTTTCGACAGAAACGTCTCCCTCGAACTACTTCCCTATCAATCGTCTTGAGCACATCCGACTTTGATCTGCGAGAGCTAGATTTTGTTGCAAATTTTGAAGGCGTTGAGAACTTGCTAATTTCTACGATGGTTCCTTTGCCGGCCTGCCTTTACCGCGACATTAACAGAAGTTCCACGTTACAACGACTCGACCTGAGCGGAGATTTTTGGTCTAATTGTGCGAATTGCTCAAATTTCAGTGATCTGCTCAATTCATTGGAAAAACTCGCTATGTTGAACATCAATTTGATTCCTCACGGGAGTATAGAAGATTACAACACACTGATTTCGACGTTGGCGTCGAATCAATACATCAAAGAGCTCGACTTACGAGTAGACTTTTCTTCGGAAATTCTGGATGAACAAATTACTGAAATCTTGCGGCGAAATTCGCATTTGGAAGTCGTTTCGTTATGGCATTACGAAAATCGGGTTGAATTAGAACCGGCGTTGGAGGCGATTTTGAATAACCCTGATTCGTCAATCGAAACTTTATCGCTTACGGATATTGTTTATTATGAGATGGAGGTGAAGTTTACGCAGGATCGGAATTTGCTACGAAGAGACGGGCTGGTCTTGATGGTTCGTCAGTTTGAATCGTTCAGTGAAAGCAATGCAATTTATTTGCTTTTAAAGTTTATTCGAAATTGGAGTAAACACACGGGTATTTTGTTCAACAGGATCGAATTGGATGGGTTGCCGCATTTGCAGTACAAAGCGCTTCTGACCGATTTGGAGATTGAAGAATTGATACGAAGCGATGAGGCGATTAAACTGGGGTATAAAGATGGATCCCTATGTCTGTGGTATGATAATGTTATGTAGATCGGGACGAAAAAAATAAATAAGTGAATAAATAAATCCGCTAGAGTTATAAAATTTATTGTAGTTTTGATTCTGCTTTTCTAAAAGTTCAATTTCGCCAGATGCGTTGGAAAGTCTAAGACATCCCAAGATGCCTTTAAAAAATCAGAACATTTAGATAATTATTGTTCATCTTTAAAACTTTATTTTAAGCAAATTTAATTTTTTTTGGCAAAGCTGAAAATACCAATAGAAAGATATAAAAATCAATTAAGGCAATCTGATTGATCCTTCATCGTGATCAGCATCCTGACCAGCGTTGAGTTTCTTGTAGTCTACGTGCTTGAAGAAATTGTACAAGAAACCGGCGAGAACCGCACCGAGAGTTGGACCAGCAACGAATACCCATTGATCAGCCCACGCATCTCCCGATACGATAATACCTCCCCAACTACGGGCAGGGTTGAGGGAAGTTCCAGTGAATGGTGAAAGGATCAAGTGCGCAACAAATACATAGAGACCTATCATCCAAGAAGGAAGAAAAAAAAATGCATATGAATATGTACCAAAGATTTTCAGATTCAAGTTCAAATGTACATACCAATGAATAACGGCGCCAAGAAAGTAACCTTGCTCTTCTCAACAGCCAAAAAGTAAACAATCAAAACCAACGGCATGGTAAGCAAAGCTTCAGCAACTACAGCTTGAACCGCACCAATTCCGTTCAATTTGTTCGCCAACGAGTATTCGGATCCAGTGGAGAACAAGAATCGTACGGCGTGACCAGCAACTTGGGCACCAAGTAATTGAGCGATAATGTAAACACCTGCTTTTATGATGCTAAAGTTTCCGGTTACGATTAATGCTACGGAGATGGCTGGGTTAAGAACTCCACCGGAGATTCTGTAGAAGATGAACACGGCAATTGCGAGTCCCACTAGAGAAATTGGAAAACAAAAAATTAAGATCATTTTCAATTTAATAAATGTTTCTTACATCCGAAGGCTAACGAGATGGTCAACATGGCAGTAGAGTTTCCACCTTCGCTGGCAACAATAGCGGCGGGGACACTCGCTAAACCAATGAAAATGAAAAAGAAAGTGCCGAGGAATTCAGCAAATCCTTGCAAGAACAATCCATGATGTTCAGCGGCAGAATGGAATAAAGCTCGAGTAGCAGGTGGATCGGATGGCGGCATATTTAATAATTTTTTTTTAAAATAGTTTTTGTGTGTGGGATGTTTTTTTGGCAAACCGAACCCTTTTTATACACTGATCACAAGTTCCCCATCGATTGGTCGAATCTCGCTCAGCCTGTTGCGTCACTTTCTATATTTGGTTTTAGCACTTTGGCAATCGGTTTCGCCAAGTATCAAGCATTGAAGCCCATGAAACTTCACAAATTAACCGTCCATTACTAATCGACACTGAAATTATAAAGAATCGCGATATCGCATTATCAAGGAATACAAAATATGGAATCAGCATAGGAATTTGCATTAAAATAAGATAAATAAATACACACTATAAATAGCGAATCCAATGGAAATGAATTTTGATGACCGAGTAAGGATAATCCTTTAGCGATCTACACCAATCCAAATGATACAGTGAGCTTTAGATTTCAGATTTCGACACTATGAGATGTGTGCCCAATTCATTTGGTCAAAAAAATAACCATTCTATTGAAACTCACTTCATTTCGATTCTGAAAATCACAAAAATTCAACCCCAACATTAACACTGAACCCTGTCTTTTCAATCTCCCTCTCAAACTTTCGCAAAACCATTGCATAATTTAGTTCCAATCTCAGCATGCTGAACTTCGATACCAAACCAAGTCCAATTGACGTCGTAGGATTTCGTATGTGGTGTAAGTGATCTTATAAATGACCATTTGTCAGACACTGATGTGGTCCACTTTCAAAACAAACTAACCTTGATTTAATCCCCACAAACTGCCAAAATTCACCCAATAGTGCGACATTATTGGTAAATGCGTGAAATATGGAAGCGGTGTGAACAGTGAGAGTCCAGAAGCATAATATAGCTCTCCGCCGATTGCATCATCTGTCCACAACAAAGCATATAAGCGATTATTAATAACATGACATTATAGAAGCAACTCACTTCGATCCCGCGGTCCCATTCCCATGTGCTGCAACCCACGAACATTAGCACCACCTCCAAGATAAAATTTATCAGCCACCGTCCACTTTTGCTTCTGTAACAATCCCTTCCCATCACCCTCTTCTTCATTCCACGCAAGCGGCATCATCACACCCCCACGCAAAGATACAGAACTCTTCCAACCTCTAAACATATCCTTCCACAACTGATTCTTTCCAAAACTATCCAACCCCAAAAACAATTTATACTCCCCCTCCCATTTCATAAACTCCGTATCACCTCCAAACCCAGCAACTTCAACAGTACTCTTTACAATATTCCCACTCTTTGGAACAACTTTCGGCACATTCTCCTCCAACTCGGGAACCAAATTCGTCGTATCTCGTTCAAAAATATACTTCAAGGACGATTTTATCGAATGTCCTTGATTCATCAACACCGTGTTACTGGCGGTATCAGAAATCGCATTTAAGTGTCGCCAGTATAATCCGTATTGGAATGAATTTGATCCGAATGGGGTTAGGTGTTTGTACGTTGCGTTGAGTCCTGTTACGCGCTCCCAGAATGAACTTGGGAGTTGGGGTTTGGTGTTGAGGAATGATTCGAGTAGGAGAAGTGAATCGGGAGAACCGGATAAGGGGCGGGTCAGTTTACAAGTGAACGTTGTGGAAGATGACGATGGACGAGGAAGCTCAGATGGTGGAGGTGTATCAAAGGGGTTGTTGATTGATGATTCAGCGGGGAAAGGTTTTGGTGGTTGTTTGGAAGCTGTTGAAGCGTAATCTAATCCATAACTATAATTTGTTTCCAAAACCTCCGCATTTCCAAACACGTTTCGTAGATTAAGAGACGCTACCTTAATTGGAAGAATGAACGAATATCAAAAACGGACATGGTGAGAGGAGAACATACCACGCTTCCATCATTGTTTCCAAATTCTGTTCCAGTCTTCGCATAAAACCGAGACTTTTCTTCTACTTTCACCGTAACATCCAGCAATATGTTGTTATCTGCATTCGCATTTGAATCCAAATGGAGAGATACATTATTGAAAATCCCCAAACGAATTAATTTTCCTGCGTGTAGCTGCGAAGAGTAGAATAGATCTGCCAGGGATTTGGTGTCGTATAAATTATTAGAGAGATTTTGAAATAGTGACGGGTTAGAGTTTGCGGCTCCTTCGACTTTTACCGTCGCAACTCGAATCGGTTTATTCAACCACTAAAAAAAAGTTCATTAATGAGTTTTATATGTAATATTTAAGAAATTATTCGATGGATAAAAACTTCTCCGTTGGATTTAATTTATTATTGTAAAGAAATTACATTTTGTTCATTCATTCTTTGCGTGGCTTTTTTTAGTATGCCCGTCGTTGAATTCTCTGAAGCAAAGTCATCTTTCTTCTCGCACTCAGTCCCGTAAACCATCTCTCCTCTTCCTCCTCTACCTCACTCTTCCTCTTCAACGGCGCAGAAACCATTTGCATAATAACAAAATTTGTCGTGTTGAATCGTTTCGCTAATCTTGCCGCGGTCCATTCGCTCGGGTTACTCTTTCGCAATTGTCTCGCCAACTTGATTTCGCTTTCTGATAAGTATGTACGTAATCTTCGTTCACGGAGTTGTGGTGGTAAGGGGGTACTTTCAGTTTTCTTTTCGGCTTCAGCGATTTGTTGGAAGGTTTTACGAGCGTAATTTGGGTTGTTTAAAAGTTCGGTTAGTGGAGTCTGAACGGCTGGAGTGGTATTGAATGTTGTGCTTTCTAACGCTTTTGAAGTCGGACGAGGAGATTCGGGAATGAACGGGTTCGTGTCGGTTTTGTGCCTATAGATGAGAAGAGAGCCATCATCAAGAGTGATTCTTGGTGTGTTTGCGGGAATGTTCCAAGTATAGAAATACTTTGCGAACTTTGGAACAACTTTCAATCCAACCCGATTCATCTGTCAATAAGGACAAAGGCAACTTTTTTTTTTCTTTTTTAAACCAAGTTGAAGTCGTGGAAAAGAAGGGAAACCGAAAAGTTTTGAAAGGATCCGTTGCAAAGAAAGCCGTGATAATCGAGAATCTTACTGGCGTATGGGCGATTTATGCCGAAAAAGGACTTGCCGAATATTTAAAAATTTCCTCTGATTCGACCGTGGACCAAGTTAAAGATAACGCCGTTCATATTTTGTCTTCGAAAAGGCACGTTCCTGATGACCTTGATAAGGTCAACGCTGATGTTCTTCCGACAACTAATGACAAGATGACAATCGCTCAAGTCGAGAAACTCAATGGAGGAAATGAACCGTTTGTTGTATGCTGGCCAAGAAACTCTGAGAAAGAATCACCAGTCACTGAAAAGCTGTCTGCACCCCCAAGAAAAGGTTTGAGTACATATTCTTGATACTTGATGTTTGGATGCTGATTTGGGATGTCTCATAGAACCATTGTTGAGTTCAATTCAATTTCTCATTGAGGACCAGCAAAAAAATCTGGAGGCCAAGTTTCAGCAGCTGACTTTGGACATGAACTTACAGAGACAACTGATTGAGAATCAAAATCAAGAACTAATTGCACATCGACGTTTGATTGAAGCGCAGGATCTAAAATTAAATACTCAGCGAGTTAATTGAAAACCAGAATCAGAAACTTCAAGATATTGGACGAGTGTTGTTTGAACGCATATTTTGATTTGCAATGGCAAATTAAATGACAAGTTCAATGAAACCCAACCACGCAACAATCTCAATTTCCACGCCCTCCTCCAAAAAAACCGACTCCCCATCCTCCCCAACCCCTTCAAACTACTACTTTCCAAACTCTTCACAAATCTACTCACCAACCTCCTTCCCGCCACGACAAAACAATTACAATCTACCTTCAAATTCACTCTCCACCACAAAATCAACGTTTTTTTCACTATTACGAAAACTGGGAAAGTTTCATCACATTGATTTTGAAGTTGCGTTATGGGCGATGTTTTATTTAATTGTGGATCCCAAACGAGTGTACAGAAATATATATTACCATCGTCGTATGTGTTTAGAGTTTGCTTGTATCCTTTTGGTTTGTTATAATAGTTATATTAATTTGTTTTTAGAAACGAAGAACCAGTGGGCGCGAGATGACCCGGCATTCATAATTTTATTTTCGTTTTGTTTAACCAGTATGTTGAAAACTATTCCAAGTGTTTGATAAACGATACAAAATTTTTGTGTTATAGTGTCGGGAATAGCGTATGGAATTGCGTATAGTCCTGGTTTCTTTCCAACGTTGGGATTGATATTGTACATGATCTTTGTTGATTATTTATTAATCGGGACCGTAATATCCATAATCACCTGGTATGATGATCATCATTTCATAAAAATAATTGCGCTAATCAACAATACTCGACAGGTTTTACACAAACAATTATCTCACTACGCAACACTCTACACATACGTCAGTGCGATCGTTTCCGGTCGAATTCTTTTATGCGTTTGATGTACACTCGAATGCGTATTTTCTGTATTTCTTGGGATCACATATAGTTTTGTTTTTCCTCATTCCGTTGGTTGATGATGGTGGAAGCAAGATTGGGGGGAGTAACTTTTTTGGAAGGGTGTTGGGGAACACTGTGTATCTAGGATCTATAGGGATGTATTGTTACCTGACGTTCCTGGGATTTAGCGGTGAGTCCATATGAAGTGTTTTATATTGTGATCTGATAATATGTCTTTGAATAGCGCTTCCGTTTCTGAAGAATACGAAGATATTCCTGACGCCGATCTTTGTGATTCTCATAGTGTGGATGGTGTTTAGTTTTATCGTCCCAGTGAGCGTGGCCAAGCTTGTCCTGCAGTTTTATTTTTAGCCAATAGAAACAGACCAGCAGGCTACACTAATTGTAAAATGGCAGACAGCGACTCCACACCCAAAATGATGTCCCCACGCACGGCGGCTGGGCTTAAGAAGAGAAACACGACCCAAGTGGCCAGCAAGCAGAAGGCCCCTGGTCCCTCGACTTCCACGCAGCTGAAAATGTACACGGACGACTCGCCGGGAATAAAAGTGTACTTTACTCTCATATAGTATCCGTTCTCTATTAACAATGTGTTTTTGTATAGTGATCCCGTCGTTGTTCTTATTGGAAGCTTAACTTTCATCGCTAGCGTCTTTTTACTTCACTTAATCGGAAGATTCACTCGTGGATAATTTATCATCCAGATATCGTTTAAAAAAAACAATATACAATAAATAAGAGAGATGAGATCTTGAATTTATTATCTGTTGATTGAGGGAAACTTGGACATTTTTTTTCTGTAATTTGATTTTTTTTGAAACAAATAAGATAGTTTTAGATTTAAATATCTCTTATTGAAAACTCTTTTCTTTTATCTTTTTTATTATCTATGAATATATTCATATCTTTTTTGTTTTCGTCAAAGCTTAAAATTTCCATTTTTCGAACGCGTTTATATCATCCATATGAAACCTAAATCAAGTGCTGGTGGATTAGTAAAGAGCAATGGTATATCATATAGAGCATATTTTTATATATTCGTAACTCCGTTTTATTGATTTAATTTGTAGATGATCGAGAGTTGACACTAAAAGACGAAAACATACAATTGAAAAAAAAGTTGAATATATTTGAAGAGAGATCAAAAGTGTGAGTTTACAGTCAAAACGTGTTTTGTTGATTTTACAGTAACAGGTTCTTGAAACCTTTCAGGTTAATGACGAAGGTGCAAAAGTTGAACGAAGATTTGAAAAGAACGAAATCTGGAGAAAAGCGTATTATATACTGATTTCGCCTTCAATATTAAATCGTACCCTAATCAATAAATTTTTTGAATTGGAAAGTATCGCATCAGGATGAACAATCATGGGCAGAAATGAACTCGCAGATTCAAGAGTTGACAAAAGCAAATCTAAATCTCCGTAATAAAGTGAATAATCCTCTGTTCGAGATTTCTTCTCAATTTGGTATTCACATTTCATATTTCAATAAATCTGCTCTGTAGGTTCAATATTTCAAAACGCTGCATGAAGCTGAAAGCTCTAAACGAGTTGGATATTCTCACATCCCACCTCGTGTATTCACAGTAAGTATCGCAAATGAATTCTGATTTTTTCGTATGGGTTACTGAATTATCAAATCGATTTAGGGTCAAAAAGTCACAAATTCTTTGAATGTTCGAAATAATAGGTATGAGAGATTTGAAATTTTATCAGTTTAAATTCCAAAAATAATCTTTTTAATTTGCTGCAGGAAACCTTTAAAACCAGAGTAAGTCCAAATTAAAACCCCTGAACATTGCAATAAACGTATCCGTTATCTTTAGAACTCCGGAACCACAAATTGTAATCGATCAATCCCACGAAGAGAAATTGTAAGAATATTTGATTTACACTATTTTACCACTAAATATTTTCTGTAACAGACAAGAAATGGTGAACATGTTGCGCGAACAACTCCAAACTCTCGACAAAGATTACATAAACCTAAAAAACGAATTAAAAAAGAAAGACGAAGAACTAGAAATGTACGTCTTTCCAAATTTACTGTCCATTTCAATTAAAAAAAATTTAAAAATCCCTATTTTTTTTTTTCTTAGCGTTCGACAAAAATCAGAAACCGATGTAATATCCTTACAACACCAACTCTCAAAAACACAATCGCAACTACAATCAATCACCCTGGAAAACCAAAAAACCCAACAGAATTTACGAGCGTCAAATGATGCTTATAACGCCGCCGTTAAATCCGTAGAAGAAATCAACGAAGAATTGAAAGACGAACGACGTAAATGTAACGATTTAGAATCACAGTTGAAAGAATTGGAGTCGACTAATTGTGGTGTGCGAGAGGTAAAATGAACTTGATTTTTTTAACATTGTTTTCATTTTGAGTTCCCGCTTTGGAATAGTTGAATGAAATCATCTTTGATTTGCAACGAGAAAATGAAGCATTACAAGAAACTCAAAAGAAATTGTCGGCATCCCAATTTACCAGAATCCGAGAATCGGAACTCGAATCGGAAATTGAAAAATTGCAGGACGAGATACTTGATCGAGATAAAAAGAACATAAAATTAGAAGAAGAGAAAAGCGAGTTGCTCAAAAAAATAAAACAATTACAGAGTAAAAAAAAAATTATTATTATTATTATTATTTTTCGTTTTCTTTAACCGCAGTTTTTAATCTTCATTTTTTTCATAATCTTTCCACTTAGACCAACTAAAATCAACATCATCAGACACAAACGACTTAAACTCACTCTTGATAAAAACCCAACAAGAACTACACACACTGCGAGACCGTCTTCGATTCTTGTATCCTTCCGATGACCCCAACGGGGAAATAGATTTCTCGTTACTAGAAGAAGCACTCACCATACTACGACTCCGAAAAGAACGTGGTGAATCGGGTGGACTGGAATTTTTGTTACGAGCCGATGAGCGTTATGAAGTATTTTTTTCTTTAAATCCTGACCAACATAGTAAAAAAAATTTTAAACATCTAATGTTGCAGGAGAAACGATTACTTCAAGAGTTACGAATCCAACACGCCGATTGTGTCTTGGAATTAGAATCAGTGCGGAAATTGTTGAAAACTCAAGAACATATTAACGCCGAGATGAAAGCAAAAGTTGAAGAGTATAAACGAAACACGGAATCGATTCGAAATGAATATGGTAATATTTTAACAGAGATTATTTTAGAGCATCGCGCTGAAAAATTCAATTAGAGTTAAAACTGCAAAATGCGGTACGGGAAATTGATATGAGAAGTAATAGGATTGCACAGTTGGAAGCGCAGTTGCAGAAAATCGCTGGAGGTGATAACAAAGGTAAAAATGCATGAGAAACAGTTGTTGTTTTTTTTCTAATTTTTTTTTCAAATCAAGCACACAAAGTTACTCTTGAGGATTGTGATGAAACCATCGAACTAAAACCAGGTGACTTGAAAATTTTTCGTTTCGGTTCTGTTAACTAATCTCCATCTTTTCAAGGACAAACAATTCTATCAATCCACATCCACGCCGCAACATTCTCAAAACCCGGTTTACAACACTTGACCTCTGTCGGACTCGTACCAACCGACACATCCGAAACTCACTTAGCCTCATTCGCATTCTTTGATTTCTTTGAATTCGAAACACAATTAACACCACTAAGTTGCGGCCTCTCACCGTGTTGGAACCACACATCAAGGTTTATTGTTTCTGTCGATGAATTTGTGTGTAAGTATTTACGAAATCGGAAAATGACGGTGGTTTGTTGTTTTGCGGAGGGAATGAATTCGATTGAGTTTTCTAAATGGTTTGTAAATATGATATCTTTTTTTTTTCGTGGGGTTTTGTGGATGCTAATGGTTTTGGAGTAGTTCTGTTTTGTTTACTGATTTGTTGGTCGGTGAATTTTGTGGAAAATTAGAATATTTTGCGGATTTAGTTAGTTTACACGACAATGTATGTATTTTCACATAATCTTGCAAACAAATACAATCAATGATTAATAAATTCCGACACAGAAAACTCTCGTAGGGAAAATCGAGTACAGTATCCAAATCCACGTTCCAATTTCAACAGCATTATCAGCAACATCAACTTCCGCACACATCCAATCGATAATTTCAGAACCGCCGATTCACCATTATTCAAGCGACGCTGATTTCAAAATTACCCAAGATAACCAGTTTGTGGATGACGACGACAAGAACGTAAACGTGAAAAGGAATGATTTGATTATCCGGATATTGAAGATTGAGAATTTGGATGTGATTAATAAATCTTGGAATATGGTTTGGGCGGAATGCAAGGCTGCCGGACATAAATGGAAAACGGTACGTTTTTAAGAAATTTTACTCTATATGATAAATTACGTAAATAGTAATACTTCTGGTATTCAAATATCTAACAGGATAAAATCCGCATAAATGATGCAAGTCACTTCAACCACGAGAAAGTCTTGACCGGTGTTAAAAATACCGCAAAGTTTAAAGACTTTATTAAAAATTCACCGGTATTTTTCATACTCTGTCCCATTTTTTATGTTCCTTTAACGAATTATAATCATAGATGACGATTCAATTGTTCCTTGGACCTGATTTGGTAGATTCAACCAAAATGGATCCTCATGAGGAATTATTGTGTTCGGCTTCAGTTCAGTTGATAGATATTTCACGTGGTAAATCAATAAACGGTTGCTTTGACCTTCGCGTACGATAAAAATAATTTTATTTTATTGATAAATACTGAAGACAAGTTTTAGGATGTAAGTGGTGTGCAAAATGGGCAAATTTACATTCACGTATCGTGCGCAACTCAACCATCCACAACTTACGCATCCAACCAAGCCTTTGCAATTGATACCGTATCAAATAAGCCGTCAACTCCAACCGCGACAACAGAAACCAGAGAAAACATATTACCACCTCGAATTGTTACCGATTTCTTCCAGAAAGTTGACGAAGATCCAACAGCCGTTGAAACATGTCTTCCCGAACCAAGGTTCAATTCAAGAAATTTAAATTCCCTCAAAGATGCCGATAGCAGTTCCTCTAGAAGTGTGTCTCAATCTGATTCAACTCATTCTCAAAGAACAAGCGGAAGCGTTACTGCAGTTACAAAAGAACCAAAGAATTTATCACATGAGTCTCTCTCTTCCACACAAAGTTCTCGAAAGAGTGAAAAAAGTTGTAAAAGCAACAAATCCAGCAAATCTAGAGATGTAAACGATACTAGTGATGCTATACACTCGAATCAATCGTTGAATAATTCGAAGCGAAGTTTGATCCCTGAAGTCCAGCAATCAAGAGCCAGCACCTCAAGTCGACAAAACAGTTTTTCTTCGGCAAGCGATGCTCAAAGTCGAAATTTTAGCGGAAGTTCATCATTATCGGTAATCAGTTTAGAAAATAATAAAGTGAAGACCAGAGAATTGATCGAAATGAGAAACGTTTCACAGTCCGCCCATAGTTCTCATTCCGATATTTCCGATACACCACAACGAAAAGTGAAATCAGTAAGTTGAATTCTTAAGAAGTTTTTAATTCCTTAAATAATTTGTTTAGAAGAAAGAAAAGAGTTCCCGATTAACTCGTGACGACACAATCGGAAGTAGTAATTCAATCACCTCCTTAGGCTCATCGGAAGTTGACTCAGAAGTATCAAATGAAGCAAAGAATTCGAAAACCGGTGAAAGAAACTCAAAATTATCTAAAAATCGATCACTTTCAACAACAAAATCAAACAGATCCTCCTTGGCGAGTGGTTCGCGGGAAATACTGCAATCTGAGAGCATTAAATCAGGTAATTGGTCTCATTCAACGATATCTTGTGATTAGTTAACCAGAAATTCATCAAGATGAACGTTTATCGCAAAAATCAGAATCTATCCATTCGTCTCAAATAAAGACTCCTACACCGCGATCACAGAGCCCTGTTTCATCAATCTCAAACTACCAAAATCAACGTTTAAATTCCAATGATGGTCATGGATTTCATTCTGGGCAAGTAACGATTTTCTTGGAAAGACTTGACTTTTATATAGATTCTCCATCTGTGAGAGAATACTTGGAGTCATTAAATGTTGAACAACTATTTGTAAGTCTGGAATTTATGAACTTTCCGCAAGAAGATTTGGAGACAGTTAGTGTAAAGTTTGATATTGAACGCGATGGGTCAATGTACTTGGATTACGAGAAATGTAAAGAAGCATTTAAGCTTGATTAATAACTGTATATACTAAAATATTATTTCTAGCGTTTGGAATCGAGTCGAAAACTGATTTGCATCAAATCGTTAATATGCTTCAAACAGAAAACTCTGAGGAAGTACACGTTGTGTTTGCAGTAGTAAGCGAACCTCCACCACATCAATCTAATGCAGAATGTCGGGATATTGGAGTAGCTGGGTTGAATCTCGGGAGAAATGGAGGTGCGTTTTCTGAGAGTATCAGGGGTGTCGTCGGTAGACATACAGATTTGGAAGTGTGGGATGTGAATGGAGAAATAATTATTGGAAAAATTAAATTGAAAATGGACTTTCGTATTTAAAAACTTTTGTGTATCTGAATGGTTAATAAATTTTGTGTTATTTGCATGGTTTTAATGTCTGAAAATATTGGTAATCAATGGTTAGCTGGTCCGGTTCTTTTTTAAAACTCTTGTCTATACTTTTTCTACAAACCTAACGACTGATACAAACCACCAAAAGCAAATTGCTTTGACTTCCTGGGCCGTTACACGGACTTTTTTTTTTTTTTTTTTTTTGAGAAATTGAGAATGGGGGAAAAGAAAGAAAAGAAGGAGAAAAAGGAGAAGAAGCAGAAGAAGGAAAATCGCGAAGTTGAGGAGGAGTTGCCCCAAGTCGAAGATATCGAGAAGAAAGAGAAAAAACCGAAAAAGAAAGAAAAGAAGGAAAAGAAACGAAAGGTGGACGAAGAACAAGTCGATGAAAACCCGGCTGTCGTCGACAAGAAGTTAAAAAAGTCGAAATCGGATGCCAAATTGAACACCTCTTATTGGACCTATGCTCCGGATGTTAGTCTCACGCAGTTGTCTCAAGCTGAAATTCTCGACATCCTCAAGGACTTGAATCTCACCCTTACTGATTCAAAGCCGGACTCAAAGCAGCTTCTTGCACCCATCTCTCAATTTAGTTACGCCAACCTACCATCGAAAATACAGACCGAATTGAATCAATTCCCCAAACCCACGCCTATCCAGATGTGTACGTGGCCATATTTGTTCACCGGTAGAGATGTTGTTGGTATCGCAAAGACAGGATCTGGAAAGGTATGAAGTTTTCTTTAACAATTTCTTTGTGATATTAATTTTCATTTATCTGCAGACGCTATCATTCGGAATCCCTGCGCTGATGCACGTCCACAACACGATTTCGACTGATAAATCTCAAAAGCACCAACCGATTGTACTAGTTCTTTCACCAACCCGTGAATTGGCAATGCAAACCTTCACATCAATGACAACATTCGCTGGATGTTTTGATGAAAAGATAAACACTGTTTGCTTGTACGGAGGCGTTAGTAAAAGCGAACATAAACAGATTCTACGAAACGAGAATCCATCCATCGTCGTGGCAACTCCTGGTCGATTGTTGGATTTGGTTGATGACAAGTGTTGTGACTTATCAAAGATCAGTTTCGTGGTTCTTGATGAAGCTGATCGGATGCTTGATGCGGGATTTGAAGATGCGATTAAGAGAATATTCTCCCACCTTACGCAAAAGAACCGACAAACTGTGATGTTTTCTGCCACTTGGCCAGTCTCAATTCAGAAACTCTCATCGACGTTCCTTTCCACTCCAGTACACCTCACGATTGGATCTACCGATTTATCTGCAAATAACGATGTCTCTCAGACGGTCGAAGTAATGGATCAATTCAGCAAGGACGCAAAGTTGATTACTCTGTTGAATAAACACCACAAAAAAGGAACCGAGAAGATTATCGTGTTTGCGCTGTATAAGAAAGAAGCGGCGAGATTGGAAAAGAGTATTTTGCAGAAAGGATTTAAGGTGGTCGCGATTCACGGAGATTTAAGTCAGCCCCAACGAACCCAAGCAATTGAAAAGTTTCGTGATGGAAGCAAACCAATCTTGGTTGCCACAGACGTTGCGGTTAGATACATTTTTTGTAGGATAATGGTTTCGATATGTTTACAACTTTTCGTTTTGTCTGTTAGGCACGAGGGTTGGATATTCCGGATGTTGAAGTTGTGATCAACTACACTTATCCTTTAACCACTGAGGATTATTGCCATCGTATTGGACGTACGGGACGAGCAGGTAAAAAGGGTATTTCCTACACCTTTTTTACGGTTCACGACAAGCAACACTCCGGAGCTTTGGTCAACGTTTTGAAGAAGGCAAGCCAAAACGTTCCTGCCGATTTATTGAAGTTTGGTACTGCAGTGAAGAAAAAGGTATTACTTTTCTTTATTCTTATTGATGTTATGTTTTGAGAGTTATTAAACCCGTCTTTTAGGTTGATTCTAATTACGGTGCTTTTGTCAAAGATATTGATCCAAATGCAAAGGCGACAAAAATTATCTTTGGTGATGACGATTAATAGAAGATTGAATTATGCATTATTGGCCAATTTACAATATCAAGAAAAAATATATTAAAGGTCTGTAAAGATCAATCAAACACTTGTACTAAATATCCTGCACTACATAATAGTAAATTCGAAGCGCGTTTCAATGATCCCGATTCTGATACAGATCCTCTGACAAATGCCAACAGCACTAACCTTTCCAAACAAAAAAAATCAACGAGGTATGCATTTATAACCAAGCGAGAAAAAAATAATAGACGAGTTCCACCACCCGAGGCAAACGTTCACTTAACATCTATGCCAGTTCACCTCTAATCCAATAAATGTCAATCCACAATATACTCATCGAAAAAAAAATACGGAAGAGTGCCCTAAAACAATCGAAAACAGCAGACATAATTTAAAGAGAGATCAGTTTCCGCAGGGGTAAAAAGTATGAAGAAGTAAACAGGTTACCGTATAACTATGTGCTGTACAAGGCATACGCAAAAATCTCTCTACACAAGGGCGTGGGTGACGTATGAACCACAGGATGATTCTTGATACAAGTGGTGTAAAAGAAGTCAAAAGCTTGAATCACAGTATAAAAATGCAATACTGATTGATTATTTTCTTACAGCAAATGAACTAAGTTTTCTAGAAATGATCGAAATTTTTCTTTAGCAAATTCATTAGCAGATCAAACTGAAGAAAATTAACGGAACGTAGCGAAAGACCAAAATTCCCAATGACATCATCCAAACAACGGTGACAGTGGAAGCAATTCAGGTCTGAAGAAAGATGCTGGCGGAAATCTTTTCATGACTAAACTTGACATTAATATACTTTTTCATCATACATATCGATATATGAACGATGAGTAAAATTTTCTTTTCAAATCAGAATTTCTTTGTCACATCATCACATGCCCCAATGCCCCAAGCAAATGCCCCCACGAGTTTGACAATGCAGAATGTCTCCCTTGTCGCTCAGGGAATATTTATTGAATACCCAACTAGCGTATCTTCGTATACAAATGTGGTTATTTTCAACGGCTGGTCCGGATCAAGGATAAAGCTTTTAACGAAATACGGTACTTAGTAATTTGTCAGCTTGATTAATACCCTTTGGCTTTCGGCGATTTTATTGCATCTAAATTATTCTTTGTTATATTTTAATAGCGCTACCTTATAGAGAACGAGGATGCATAATCTTTTACTTGGAAACGCCCTGGCAAATATCGTGGTCGGTTGATGAACAGGACCGACAGAATCTTTTGCAGTTCGATCCAGTTATTCAGAAAATTAAAGAGCTGAATATTGATATATTTTCAAAATCCTCAATATCACACGCGATTTTGCACACTTTTAGCGACGGCGGCGCGTATCAACTCTGGCGGATGAGCTTACTCCTAAGAAAGAAATCGATTTACCTCAACATTCGAGGACTAATATTTGACTGCTCTCCCGGAAACTATGACCTGGATTGCTTAAACTCTTACGTTCAAGGGATGGTTGTTGACGGAGCAAAACCCGGATCATTACAATACGCTGTGAAGAAAAGTTTAGCGATTGTGATCGCGTCTCTAATGACATCTGTTTACTCTTTAAGTCGCACGGTCGGTCTGAGAGATATGTATCATGTGAATAACGGTGTGTTATTCACTGAAGAATTTCGACGCCTCCCGAGATTGTTTTTGTATTCGCGTAATGATAAGCTGATAAATTACAAGCAACTCGAAAATCATATTAACGCAATTAAGAGTATCGGAGCTCATGTTGAAACAGAGATTTGGGAGTCCGCGGAGCATGTGAAACTGCTTCCAACAGATCCGAATAGATATTATTCCAAAGTCAGTCAGTTTCTAGATAGACTAACATCCGATAAATCTTTAATTAGAATAAAAAGTAACTTTGAAACGAATAAAAGTCTTTTGATGCTGTATCATGTAAGCTGCGCCTGAAAGGTGGTAGTGGCTTTCATTTCACCGTTTTCCCCAAAAATCCTGAAAAATGGAAGCAGTCCGTCTTTCACGAGGAATATATGTAGAATATCCTTCCGCGCCTGAAGGGATTCAATCTTCAACGAATGTGCTAATTTTTAACGGTTGGACCAGTTCCAAATTGAAGTACCTCCAAAAATACGGTAAATTAAACTAATTTTCCCGAATTACTTTGTATCCTGACTAGTCATCATAAATTCAATAGCACCTCTATATCGAGAAAAGAATTACTTGATATTCTACGTCGAATCACCCAGTCAAGTCTTTTGGTCAACAGACCCAAAAGAGAAAACCAACCTTCACCACTTTGATTCAGCAATCAGGTTCCTCAAAGATAACGCAATCGACGTATTCTCGAAATCAGGACGAGCGCACGTTATCATTCATAATTTCAGCAACGGCGGTGTGAATCAGCTGTGGAAACTCTATCTTAATCTCGAAGAAAATTCGTTGGATTTTAATGTGAAAGGATTAATATTCGACTCTGCGCCGGGCTATTCAGGATCGAATAATTTGTCTACGCTTCATCCGTTTATTCGTGCCGCAATGATTGGCCCTTCAAAGTCAGGAACTTGGGATTATTGGTACAGAGACGTCGCCGCGTATATAACCGCTTCCATTGTAGTCCCCATGTACGCGATGTTTAACATTCTGGGGATTAGAAACCTCTTCCATTCGAACGAGGATGCGATGTACAGCCCTCGATTCGCGAAACTCCCGCGATTGTTTATGTACACTCGGGTGGATCTTTTGGTAACCAGCAAGGATGTGGAAATCCACATTAAGAAGTGCAAAGATATGGGCGTTGACGTTGATGTAGAGGTGTGGCAGGATGCCGCTCACGTTAAACTGTTAGTTTCGGACACTGAGAAATATTCCAAATGTGTGGACCAGTTTGTGAAGAAAGTCACCTCGTAACTCATATTCAGACGCTATTATTGTGATTCGAGTCGTTGTTTAGAAAATATAATTTTACTACTCTTCATTTTAAGAAACTCAATGCATGTGTTATCGAGAAACTCTTTTTGATTCGCTTAAATTGAACAGTGTGACTTGCAAGATCAGTCGCAGATGAGACATTTGAACAAGCAGTAAAGTTGAATGTTATATTTCTCTAAATTGTTATCCCGAATCATCGCAAAAGGAAACCCACATCTTCTGTATGTATCAAAACAAATTTTTATATTGAAAGTCCAAAAGAATGATGTTGACAAAAATCGAATTTCTTTAATGCATAGATGGGATCTAAACCAACGTATCTAAGTAATAAAATGCTTTGCAAAAGTAAAAAAAAAATAATAAAAAAACAAAAATTTTCAGTTCATTGTAATATGGTTTGAACTAGTAAACTTTCGCTATTTAAGCATGATTAAGCGACTTCTTCGTCGGCTTTCTTCTCGGAGGTTGGGACTGGTTTTCTTCCGGACATATCACCACCGATACCCTTGAGCATGTATACGATTCCTTTTCGGGATTCGAAGATCGGCAAAAAGATAACCGTGACGGCAGCAAGAATGGCCCATCCGAAACCGAAAGATACCCACCCGGTGAAGAATCCACTCGAGAAGATGTATTTGGAGAAGTACATTGGGATAGGCCAGATGAGAATGAGAGCAACAGTAAGAACGATGGAGGAAGAGTAGGCGATGGTGGCGGCCTTGTTGAGCTTAACTTCGTCGGTTTCTGATGGGTCGATTTCAGTCTTGTCTTCTTCTTCGATGAGTTGTTTCAATCCGTCTTTGGTAACGTTCCAGTCGAAGTCATCCGGTTTCAACAAGGATATAACGACAGTGGTGATGCATGAAGCTCCGAGAGAGACCAAGTTTCCAGCCAACATGGGGTAGTTTCCACCAGTAGAAGCAATGCTGATCACTCCGTCAACTCGGACAGCGACAGCTAACCAGGCAGCGATACCACAGGCGAATCCGACAATACAACCACCGATAGCACCGTAGATGTTCTGTTTACGCCAAGTGAGAGCGAAGAAAATCGGGAACACAGCTGGAGAGACGATGATACCCATCATAAGGTAGAGGTATCCAAGAGAGATACCAATAAATTTGAGGATAATACCAAAGACACCCATGAGAACTCCGAAAACACCGATAATGATGTGGGAGAAGTTGATGAGTTGCTTGGAGGTGGCATCTGGCTTAATGTATGATCGGTAAACATCGTAGGTAATGATAGCAGCGACGGCGATAAGTTCGGCACTTGAAGCACTGGTGACGGCCATGAAAACGAGGATGAGAACGGCAACGGCTCCTCCAGATCCCAATAAAGCGACAGCGGCGTTAGGGGCAACGAGACCAGAGCTGACAGCGTCGGCGCTCATTCGGCTTGGGAACGTCGGGAAAGCAGGGTTGCTTTCAAGGGCGACTCCGGACAAACCAAGGGTGGTAGCAAGGAAGAATGGAATGGCGAACCAACAGAGACCACCAATAAGGTATCCGACGACCGTAGATGATGGTTTAGCAGCGATGGCACGTTGCCAGTACGCTTGATCGACGAACACAGTTCCGAAGTTTCCCACAATGTTGATGACACCGAAAATCAAACCACCAGTGGAAGCCATGGTAAGGTAACCGTCTCCTTCGTTTCCATCAACTGGGTGAGCAGCGGCGGCTTTAGAGAGCAATTCAAACATCTTTGCTGGAGATCCGATCAAGTCTGATTTCACATAGACGGTGAATCCGAAAATCAAAATGATGATGTAGATGATGGCAGTGTGGATATAGTCAGTCAAGAAAGTAGCTTTAAGACCACCAGCAACAACGTAAATGGTTACTCCGATTGGGATCAGCATGCAAGCTGCAAAACGAATGAATCAGAAATTGGTGAATAAATCAAAGAGTCCAAAAAATAAATACCGGCGTAAACGGACATTCCAGTCAAATCGGTAACGACGGCAGAACCACCAAGAATCAACATGGCAGTGACGATTATGTTGGTCAACAAACCGAAAATCATGAATACGATGTGAGCGACAGTGCCGTATCGGATTTTGATAATTTCGAGGAAGGTGTGAGCGTTTGGTGCTTTACGTTTGATTTCGATGGCGAGGATAGCGAAAAGCAAAACTTGGATGGTGGCTCCAGAAGCGTACCAGAAAGGACCGGATACACCATATTGATAAGCGACAGTTGAAGATTGCAGAAGAGTAGCAGCCCATGTCCCTTGAAAAATATGAATATCAGCACACGAATACTAAATATCGATTGTCCAGAGATATATCTTACATGCAGATACAATAGCAGATGCAGTAAGACCAGTCTTAATGGTACGACCAGCTGTCATGAACATTTCAGAAGTTTGAACTTCTCCCAAGTAACGTTTCTGAGCAAACGTCAACAACGTCATTACTGCAAAGCAAAACGTTAATCGAAATTGAAAACATCAAACAGAAGTAAATCATACAAATAGCGAAAAACGCTCCAAAACCAATAACGATTCCATAACCAATTCCTTCACTGAGAATAGCCATTTCGTTCTTTTTGCTCGTGAGTGATTACAGCCGGTCAGGGAGCGCGGTTCTTTTTAAGAGAACAGATTATCATTTCCGAAACAGGGTCTGAAGATAAGAAAGTGCAAACTTTTTTTATCAACAAGTGGATCATGCGCTCGCCATTTTTTCTCTCAAATTTTTTCCATCGGATCATTATCAGGTCATGGAGATTAAATTACGATCACATTGCTTTTTAATCGTATTTTTAAAAGATTTACGATAAAGACGCTCTTAAAACGTAAATTTTACAGATTTGATTGAAAAAGATTGTTTGTGGGATACATTTTTTTTATCTTATCTGAAAGCTGTCACACAAAAATTATCCACCAGCACATATGGAGCCTGATGAAGATTCTTATCTGAGTTATCAAGCGAAGCTGTTTCGTCCGCCCAAAGTAATAAAACACCCCTTGCGCTAGTGCCACATTCCTGTTAGAGATCGCATATCTTTATAAATTTCTCCTCAAAGTTTATTGAATCCTCTCTTTCTCCTACTTGTTTTTTCGGTTATCGAGTCCACAAGGAACATGGAAAACACGCTGATCGGAAGGATGCATTCGAATCCCGCGAAAAAATAAGTCCGGATCGATGCCAAAAAAATTAATATATACTGAATAACAGAAAACAGACACAGACTATAACATTCTTTTTTTCGCCAAAATCAGCAATTGCGAAATCGTTTTTGTTTTCGGTACCATCACATGTAAAATGTCAAAAACCACAATCCCCAATTCCCCAAAACAATGCGACGACGGAAACTTCCAGTTCTTCTACTTGTACTTTCGTTAACATTATCAACGATAAACGCTTCCAGCGGCGACCGAAACCCACCTTTTCAATTCTGCCTCTCCGCCTGCGAAGCCAATTGCCCAAATGCCGATCCACTTGCATTACATTTACGTCTAACATTATGGACATGTAGCGACAACTGTAAATACGAATGCATGCGGTCAATAACAGCAAAACATGTATCGGAAAACCAACCGATCCACCAATATTTCGGGAAATGGCCGTTTAAAAGAATTTGGGGATTACAAGAACCGGCTTCGGTTGTGTTTTCGTTGTTTAATTTATACACGCATATATATGGGTTTCAAAGAGTGAATTCGAATGTACCGAGAGGCGCTATTAATCGACCGTGGATTATTGTTAATTGTGTGTTGGGGGCATTGACTTGGGTTTCGTCGACGTTGTTTCATGCTAGAGATTCAAAGTATACTGAGTTGATGGATTATTTTACGGCGATGGCGTATGTGACGTACGGTGCGTCGTTTTCGTTATACAAATTGATGAAATTAGATGTGAAAAATGGAGGACAGTTGAAACAGAGTTTGAAGTTGGTGTTGCGTGTTTCGTTGTGGATGCTGAGTTTGGGATTTTATTTTCGGCATATTCGGTATTTGGTTAGCAGCGAGAGATTTGATTATTCATATAATATGATTGCTGGTGTTGTATTGGGGATAATTTGGTTGACTGGTTGGTTAATTTGGGGTGTTTTGCACTGGGGTGGAATTCCGAGTCGACGGCCGATATGGGAATTATGGTTTGGGCATGGAATAGACATTCCTATGCACAGTGTACGAAAAGTAGGCCGAGGACGATATTACGCCTGGAAAATCGTTATTGTTGTAATCGCAACGGCAATGGCAATGTCGTTGGAGTTGTTAGATTTCCCACCAATATACGATACGTTTGATGCACATTCGTTTTGGCATGCTGCAACGATTCCAATTACGTTTGTGTATTATGATTTCTTTGTCGACGATGCGATTTGGGAACATCGTCGGATTAAAGGAAAGTTTAGTGCAGCTAGATAATTCAACAGATATTTGAAAACGATATATATATATATTTATATTTAATATAATGCAATTTATTAGACGGTCAACTTCAGCTTTATCTCGTGCCATCATTCCTCATTATTCTTTATTGATACTGTCACGTTGGAAGGAATAATTCGAACTTGATTTAATTCTTGTTCGTTTTTTACATTATAATACAAGATTTTATTCAATTTTTCTCAATCAAAAATATCAATTGGGTTTATTTACAACCAACACTGGTACTTTGGCGTGATGAAGACAATAAGTAGAAACGCTACCCATAAAAATCTCAGATAGCGTTCCTTTTCCATGTGATCCGCAAACAATCATAGTGGCATCCAGTGCTTCAGCCTTTGCAATGATCAACGGACCAGGAGAACCATACTCTACAATCACAGAAACTTCGACCTGGTTTTAATTAGAATGAGGATAAATAATAAAAACGAGCTCATCTCTACCTTTTTGCTCGTGTGTCTTAAAAATGATTCCCTCCATTCTTTTGAATTGAAATTCGCACGTTCGTAAATCTTCTCTCTCAAACTTTGTTCAGCTGCAACAACGCTCATCTCTAATAAAACCAAAGAATTACTAGAGTGATTAAGTACGAGTAAAATTGAAATCTACACTAAACCTCCAAATTCAATATCGGTCGTAATTGAGTGTTCTTCATTGACAGCATGAACAAGGAATATTCTGTCACCGTCCGCGACAAGATTTATTGCCGTCCATTTTAATGCGCGAGAAGAACACGCTGAATAATCAATTGCCAAAACGATGATTCTGGTTTGGTCGGTCTGAACACTCGTCATGATTTTTGATGACTCACTTTCAGAACTAGATTCTTTATTGCAAATCTATGTAAAAGATATCAAAAGAAAAAAAAAGAGGTCTTTCAAAGTTTCAATGAAAATAAAATACTGTTCCCCAAATAATAGAAAAAGAATAATTTGGAATGGGTATAACTTAGAAGATGACAAGTAACCCAATCACTTTGATCACAAGAGTTTAAAAAAAACAAAAAACTGATCAACGCCAACCAGTAGGATTACTTCCACTCTGACTTGGCCAATCTGGAGGAGCTGAAAGCGTGTGCTGAGTCTGCAAGAACGATTCAGATTTCATTTTTCTTATGTGATTTGGTGGGTTTGATCCGTTGTTGTAGTAGTCACGACGTTGTCCCCATTGACCAGGTCTGTCTGGGCGAGCCCATTGACGCTATTTCAATGTGATCAAGATGTTAGATCTCGTGTAAGAATCTAATGGAATCAGACAGATGATACTTTGCTTTTGACAATAACAGGGAAAAAAATTGCGTTTAATGCAGTTTGCCTAAATAAAAATGACGCTATAAACATAATAATGGAATAGATACAGAGCAATGCGTACGCCTTATAAACATCTTCTTGACTTTCACCGGAAATTTGAATTGCATTTTTCTCCTTATGGTATGCAATGTCGGTGTAAGTCTCGAGGGCAATTTTTGTGATAGACTCCGCTTCTTCACCGGCCTGAAGTCTATTTGAGTCCCAACCTATTGAATAAAGAAATAAACAACAGCATGAGACAAAGAAGAAAAGCGGAAATACCGGGAGGACAGTAAACGTAACCAATAACGTCTGCAACAAACAAATACATTAGAAGGAAATTAATGCATAATGAGAACTTCAATGCAGTTACCAACGGGGGTTGTCATGATAAATAGGAAATGGCTTTGTCTATTTTTCTGTGTGGATTTTGAGATCTGGATGGCTGTGTTCGTGTTACCGGCAACTTTTATTGTACGACGCGAGAGACAGATTGGTGGAGAATCCCAAAGACTCATTCACCAGCAATTCCCGTTGAAGTTTTGTTTCGTCCGTTAAATTACTGTAAAAACCCCGGATCATTATAACAGCGCATCATCCCTGTCAGTCACTTCAACATGTCTGAAGTTGATGTAAATTCACAACCCACCAAGCTGGCACGAGGTGCGACGTGGAAAAGAGAAGCAATGACCGGGTATAAATTCGACTATATTGACGTATCTGAATTTCATACAAATTCAATAATCGCCCGAATCCGATACTTGGGTCCCTTTGCTTCGGCACTGAAATCCATATTTGTATATATGGCCGATACAGCTATTTTAGCAATTACGTTCGCTTGGATGGGTCAAACGTGTCCCACCACAACTTCCGCAGCCGCAAATTCCACACTTGCTTCGAATTCAACTACTGCTACTTCTTCATTTTGTGTACGAACGACGGGTCCGACGCATGCGATTATCCCATACGAATACCGACCATGGATTATTCTTGTTAGTATTTTGGGATCGTTTCTACTGCTGTTCCTGGACTGGAGACGGGCATGGGCAATTATAAAGTCTAGTGACATTGCGTATGCCTTTACTTCAAACATTGCGAATCGATATTACACGTTAAAGTCGTATGATCACTTTTGTTTTTTCCTAAAGATTAAGAACGAGCGAAACTGGGTGGAGAGATGTGCATTTTTTGTATTCTTTGTATTTAAAGGTACCCCACCTCCCATAATTTTATCTATCAGACCTTGAAAATTGATCACTTGAATAGGATGGAAGCGGTTATTGATAGCGGAATTTCCTCGACAGGCATTAAACTTTTTGACGATATTGGATCTTATTGTAACCCACGCAAGAACGGCGAAAAAAGTAAACGCAGTGCTCGTAGACAAAGTCGGAGTCGGTCTGGGAACGTTTCTAGGAGCCTACACTGACGTATTTGAGGAATCTTTAAGAAGCAGAGACAGCAATGCCAAACTCGCCCTGTACCAATTGATTCTGCAAACACTGACGATTTTCATTTGGACGTGCAGTTTCCTATTGCTCTTATTTGCCTTTTTTATCTACATGCCGTTGTTGGGTAAAATCAGAGGAAATTTGAAAGAATATTGCTGCAATAGAATCGACAAGAGGTATGGTTGCTTCTTCATAATTTCGTTAATGATCTAAATCTGATTTCAAGATTGGATGAATTGCTGAAGAAAAAGATGAAAAAGAAGCTCCAACGAGGAGGCGAAACCGACCCCAATTACGACTATAACGAAACACAAAGTCAAGGAGGATCAAACTACGACTACGGAAACAGTTCAGCAAAGTACCCTCCGTCGCAATACCCTCTAACTCAGAGCAATTACGATGAAAAATCATCATACGCGGGTGATTATCGAACCGATTACGGACCTCCACAACAATACGATTATGGAAATCAGCAATACGATTACGGAAACCAGCAGTATGCGAATAACGCGAATTACGGGTACAATAATAATCAGAAGTATGGCTACCAAGAGTACGATAATGCAAGTTACTTATCGCCGAATCCGAATGCGCAAAATTATCCTCAATCTTACCAACAGCCTTATGATAATAATCGGCGATCACCGCTCCCACAGCAATACGGCCAGGTAAATTCTCCAGTACCTCGTGGTAGAGACATGAATCCGCAAACCTCGAGATCGGATGAAACCCATGTTGAGCCCTACAACGGAAGTGAGCGAAATTATGGAAGTGAAAGAAATTACGGAAACGAACGACAGCAACGCTATGACAGACAACCGTATAGAAATGATGGGTATAACGATCATTATTAAGTTTAATGGTAATATTAGGAATAGTGGACACAAGTTTTTCGTTTTGAACTTTTTTTTTCATCTCAATTTCCTCTTTTTTCGTTTGTTATTAATCTTTCGAAGAAAAAAACAACAACAAAAAAGCCCTTTTTCTCTATAACTATATTGAAATATATTTGAATCTTTTATCATAAAACCGAATGTTTGTCCTACAACAAGGTACTTATTTTTAGCAACATAAAAAAGTATGCAACAGAGTCAAACCACTTTACAGCTTCCAGATGTAGTGATACAGATATTCCAATATTTGCCACCAAAAGAACTCGGTCGTTGCGAATGTGTGTGTTTGCTATGGAAAACGATTCTCAGACTTTGTGATAACGTGAGTACCAAAAAATCGATGCGTATCATTGGTTTTTTATATCATTTTCATAGATAATCTGGATCCCTCGTGTCAAATCGCTTCTAATCGATGCCAATTATTTTACAGTGACAAGAGAGAGTTACATAACGGCATGGGAAAATCAATCACGTGAGATTAGCTCTGACATCGATACTTGGATTAAATCTTCAGAAATAAGCACGTCTAGTCAGTCGAATAAAACGCAGTTTTGGAAAGAGTACTTTGAAAAGTTATACACTTGGACGTTTACTTTTGCGCGGTTGTCAATGATGTTGGATATTGATGCTGCTGACCAAGAGGTCTCTTCGACGGATATTATTTTAT
Organism: Nowakowskiella sp. JEL0407; assembly: GCA_027600645.1. NCBI lineage: Eukaryota > Fungi > Chytridiomycota > Chytridiomycetes > Cladochytriales > Nowakowskiellaceae > Nowakowskiella > Nowakowskiella sp. JEL0407. The sequence goes on from JADGJK010000060.1 coordinate 55,868, forward strand.
CTCTCAACGCGACGAAAATTTTTGAAGACAACAAAATACTGGGTGTTGTGCCAACGGGTGTTCCATCCCATTATTCTCGAATGTTTAACCTTCCGAGAAACAATGATGCATTTCTTTCGAAACCGTCGATACGGGTTGTCGATGGTGGAAACGGTATAATTATTGCTCATGAGTCCAGTAGAAAGGTTACAGTTGTTGGTAGACATCAACTGGGACTGAATTTCGTCGAAAATGATTTTTCTGACAGCAGCGGGTCAGATTCAGATGGTTATATTGGAAAAATTCTAAAATTTCATCAATTTATTAAATTTTTAGTAATTAATTCTTTTTTATAGACTCAAATATTTCCACATCTTCCGAAAACGTTTCCAACCTCGGAATAAAATGGATCGAACCAAGCACAGACCTTCGACAAGCACCGAAAACCGATATATTTATCGCCAACGAATACAATTATCCCTGGGAATGCGCTTATACCGGTGTCTACGAGTACCGATCCTTCAAAACACCACAACTTACATGTCTATCTCGATTTCCGTCAAATTCTCCCAGTCATACTGGACATCTTTATCAAACTGACTCTGAAACGATTTATGTCGAAACTCGAGCGTGGTATTCATTTAGTTTGTCGACGTCAACAAAGGTTACGGCGTGGGATTTGAAGAACCCGAGATATCCAAAGTTTATGTGCGAGAGACAACTTTCCGGTTGCAAAGTTCTGGGAATTTGTATGAATCGGGACTTCGTGTTGTTAAATGTGCAGGTTTTTAAAGATGGCTCGATATATGCGGGAATTTTAGTATGTGAACGGACGTCGGGAAAAAGCATAACTTTTTACACGCATTCTATTGATACGACAACGGCCGATTTAGGTAATGAGTATGGGGAAATCATCCCATTCTTGGTTCATTCACCATCGCAAAATCCTACGAATGCAAATATGTCGATAAACCATTTCGATGTCGTTGACGAAGAGATACTTCTAGTTCAATGCAGCGGTGATATGCATGTTATATTTATGCCTTTGAGGATGCACATAACGTCGTTGAATCTGGCCTGCTTTGCCGGTATGGATGTGTTGCCCTTCGCCAAATTTATTCCGAGAGAAGGCGGTAATCACCGAGCCACGGTGATTATGTTTCCTTCTTTCAGAAAACTCGATCGGATATCTGTTTTGGATGTGACGAGAAAACGCGCGAAAGTTTTCAGTGTGGATGCAGGAAAAATTGAAAAGTCAATGGTCCAGTCTGGATTCTGGGCATTCGCTACAAGCAAAGAGGGCGAGGTCGATGATATAGAAGCGAAATGGATTGGATTAGGTTAACTTGAGTGCAGAAAGTAATTTTCGCTGACAGATGGTACATGTGAAATATGTTTATTGCCAATCGTATAAACAAATAAAATGTATGAAGCAAATCGCAAAATATCGTTAATAAAAGGGAAAAGGAGCAGTCATATGTTTTTTTTACAGCCGAGAATCATTCGAACTTGATGCTACATTACGAGATGCGGGCGCGGGATCAGTATGAGATGCTTCGGACATGTTATTCTGCGATAAAAGGGGCGATTGAACATGCACAGGCTCTACAATCCGCTGCGTGGGCCTTTGTCCGTCCGGAACGTGAAGTGGAACTGTTTCCCCGTCCGAAATTTGTAATACTACAGAATTACTTGGTGCATTAGAAGCATTCGAACCACTTCCTTCTTCAGTACTCGTTTGTTCGGCAACTGGAATGCCAAGTGCAACTCGGGTATCCAGCCGACAATTGGGACAATAACAAGATCTGTGAAGGAGCCATTCGTCGATACAATCTTTGTGGAACAGGTGCGAACATTCGGGTAATAACCGCACATCATCAACGTCGTTAAATCCGTCAAGACAAACAGAACAGGCGTTACTCGATGTTATCCTTAATTTCTCTTTATCATCTGAATCGGCATCTTTGAAGGTGCCCGATCGCTTTGGAACCTCAGAGTATTTTTTGATCGCAATAAGATCCAGTTGCGACGTAGTCAGCACAGGAAGAGTTTTTGCATTTGGAGCTGAATTAGGAATTGTCTGCAATGAGATCTGCACTGGTCCGTTCGACTGCAGGCGATTACGACGCATTCGACGGTAGCAACAATAGCAGGCGACGATCAGCACAAATACAATCGTACTGAACCATTGCGAGGCTCCGTAGAAGTCGGTAAATGAATTTGAGGAAGGTGGGTTAACGACCAATTCGATAAACAAAAATCGAGTCGCGCTACTGTTCATTGGTACTTGGAACCCGAACGTTCCTTTTCCAGCCTGATAGAAGTCGTTCTGCTTGTTCTCGATGTTCAACGTCAAGTCAAAGTTTATAAAGTTCGTGTTTTGCCAGAATCGAATCGCATCGGCGGTTCGAATGGTACGGATATTCTGCATGATTAAAACTATTTTCGCCTGCGACTGAAATAGGCTTTTCGAAAGCGCTGTAATCGCAGACTCTAGATACAGCATTTTCGTAGAGCTACTACACTGGCCTGATCCCAAGTCTACTAGAAGAATAAATGCGTTCGCATTGGTAGCATTGGCAATTTGGGCAACTGCCGGTACTTCAGAAATATAATCGCGTGATGAGCATGGATTGTCCCAATTAAGCACCATTCCTTGAATCATTCTTTGAGAAGGTATACTCTGTGGGTAAAGTAAAACGTCGTCGTCATATTTAATAGAAGGAGGTTCTGGTAACTCATAGCCGAGTGAACGAGTATTGTTCGGTTTCTCAAGGTAGGCAACGGAAAGCTTCACCGTCAGAGCAGAGCAGAGAGAAGATATTAAAGTGTAAAGCAGAATAAATCGCTTCATAATCATTTTCGATTGTTAACGGATTGTGAGTTGTGTGACCAGGCGACGATGACAAAACTCGGAAAAGAAACGAGAACTCAGCATGAATTACTAATTATCCGCAATTTATCGGAATTGAGATCATTTCACAATCTTGGAGTAATCTCTTTCCAAAAATCCAACTTTACCATGCGTTAGCCTGTCCAAACGTAATACATAACTTTAATTGGATAAATCATAAATTCGATCAAATTAATATAAGACTAAATCGGATAACAGGGAAAATTGGATTGAATTGTATATTTGTTACCGAGGCTCAGCGTCCCTTATTGATACTTTGACGAAATTCAACTTTTGAATCTCACAACCAAAACTTCTTTTACGATGGCATCTGAAACCGATCCTCTTCTTCCTTCGCACAACGGCTCTATACAACATTCCAGTCCAACAACACTCTCTTCAATTAAAGCGATTGCGGCCTCTACTTACTTAAATTACTTGTTGGTGTTTGTTCCGTTGGGCCTCATTGCTGGCTTAACCGGCCAAAGCGCGCAAATAGTGTTTACATTAAACTTTTTGGCAATTATCCCTTTAGCTAAGTTACTTGGACTTGCCACAGAAGAGGTTTAGAAGAGTTTCTCAGTGAGCTCTGTGATGGTTAATTTTTTCCCATAGATCGCTCTACGAACAAACCAAACTATTGGTGGATTGTTAAATGCAACTTTTGGAAACTTGGTGGAAGCTGTATGTTGTTATAAAGCTCTTCTCATGGGTCCAGTAAATTAAATTTAACAACTTAATAGATCGTGGCTATATTAGCATTAAAGAACGGTCTCATCCAAGTAGTGCAGTCCTCTCTGCTGGGATCAATTTTATCAAACTTGCTTCTCGTTTTGGGATTTTCATTTTTATTGGGAGGTTGGTGTTTTCAATTTTGAAAAAAATGTTAATCTCACAGAAATTGAATGATAGGTCTTCAACATAAAACGCAGAAATTTAACGCAACAGCAGCTCAAACCGCTGCATCGTTGTTTTGCTTGACGATCCTTGCGTTATTTATTCCTGCGGTACTCCAATGGCAAGTTAGCGGAGAGGAGGGTGAAGCTCTTGTCCTCGTTGTTTCTCGATACACGGCTGTGAGTGAAAATCAAATCTCGAGTGGATTATGAACTAATATTTCTGTTAAATAGTTGATTTTATTAGTAGTGTATATCCTGTATCTCGTTTTTCAATTAAAAACCCATCCTGATTTCTTCGCTGATGACAATGAATCTGCTGAAGCCGAAGAACCATCAGCAACACTTCCTGTGGCGGTGTCTTTGCTTGTACTTTCGACACTCTTTGTCTCTGCAAATGCAGAGTATTTGGTCGACAGTATTGAAGGAATCAGTGAAGCTTGGGGATTGAGTGAAACGTTTGTCGGTTTAATTTTACTTCCGATCGTAGGAAATGCAGCAGAGCACGTTAGTGCCGTTTCAGTCGCGATGAAGAACAAGATGGATCTGGTTATTGGTAAAAATACGTTACTTAACCATTTTAGTATCTCACTAAAAGTGTGAATTCTTTTTAGGAATATCTGTCGGATCTTCAATGCAAATCGCTCTCTTTGTCACTCCACTGTGTGTAATTGCTGGATGGATTTTCACACAACCAATGTCATTGGCGTTCACACCTCTCGAGACTGTAGTTGTCTTTGTATCTGTCTTTGTTACAAAGTACGTCATCATTATTTTGTTTTACATATTGAATAATCAACTTTGATTTTCAGCTCTCTTATAACAGATGGGGAATCAAACTGGTTGGAAGGAGCTCTGCTTTTGGCAGCGTACGGGGTCGTCGCAGTAGTGTTTTGGAACATGAAGTAGAACTGTTATCATTATATCTTTCATCAATAGTAAAACTGCCCTCTCTATTTTCTTGTGGGAGTGATATCTGATAAAATGCCAATCGTGGCAGTGATTATCTACAATGTGTTGTAGAACTCAAATGCAACAGCTGTTCTTGAATTCCTGCGAACACCCGCCTTAAGCCACGCAGTATTATCCCTGAATTTAACACGCCTGTGAGAAGGGATGCGTTGGTAATCTTGCGAATTGTTACATTAATGCTTAAATTTCACCGGTGCTTAACAGAGATATATATTTTTATTGATAAAAATATGGATTATATTATTCAACGATTGAATATACAGCGTTCATTTGATTTGGGATATCGGGCCGGCTAAACTCAGTATTCTTTGTTCTCCAACGAACATGGGCGAAACTTGGAAGCATCTCCTCACGGAAAATAATCGTGAGGAAATATTCTGTAAATAAACGTGAATATTAGCAAAATCTTGCTAGCAGCAATTTCTAACCACAAGAATATGAATAAGCATGAAATTATGCACCATTTCCTTTGCATGTTGCACTAAACCAGAATTTACTCAAAAAGAAGGAAAAGAAAAAACGCTGATCTTTCCTTTGTTTAATTCATGAACAACACCGTCCTCGCTACGCCCCCGTCTAGCAGTAACAGCTCGCCTGTATTTGAAGGAATGATTAATTATGTTGATCCGCAAAAGTACAATTCTGGAATGAGAATGCAACCCGGATTAACGAGTTACTCACCTGCGCCGTTACAGTCCACAGCAAATATAACGTACATTCAGAGCGATAATTTTATACCTCAGAATCAGGGAACGATGAAGTATGAAGTTGAGACTTACACGCCGCTCTACAGCACACACGTACAAAAACCTGCGTTCGGACAAGAACAGGGGACGATTAGCTACATTAGGCAGCCAGCCCAAGTTCCTAGTTCGAATTTAATAATGCCTCCTCAACCGTCGCATATTTCAGGAAGTTTCGGAACGACGTATGGTATGCAGCCAAATAACTTTCTTCACCACGTTCAGCCCACCCCAACCCTGAATACAACGACGTATATGCAGCCTACATTCTCTTCGAATACAACCTATCTGACTGCCAGTACGCCGACGTATAGCAATACCAACCCATACCTTCAGCAAGGGACGTCGACAGCTTCTCCATCAAGGACATACCTTGGAGACAACGGAACGACTTATATCTCCAACTCAGTGTCTACGATGCCATCCAGCAACTTTTCTTCACCCCAATTAGACTCGTCATACGCTCCTTTCCGTCGCCCATCGCAAACAAGTCTTCAAACTAACTTCAGCACCTCTTATAACGTATTGACCTCTTATAATAACGACTCTGGAATGGTTTTAAGTAACTCTACCACCCCTCAGCAACTTTTAAACCATCATAGCGCCTCTCCAATATCTTTCCAGCAACCGCAAACCCCAACTTTGGTCGCTGCTTCGAATAACCAGGGGATAGCCACTTTGACCAGTCAAGCGATACTTTCAAGTGAATTACGCCGCTCGTCTCTCGTTCCGCCGCCTCCTCCAGTCCCGCCAACTGTTCCTCCGATCACTCCGTACACCACCGAGACTTTCAAATCGCTATTATCGCGAAACTATGCAACTAAACAGGACGCTATAGCGCACATTAAGGAAATTGCACAAAAGTTCGGGTTCAGTGTTCTCGTACGAACTAGCAAGAAAGATTATGTGGTTATTATTTGCAACTGTGGTCGAAGATTGAAAGAGTTGAAAGGAGAGCGAAAAAGAAATCGAAAAAGTAAAACGGCGATGACGGGGTGTAGTTGGAGAGTGATTTTGTATAAAGGACAGAACCTGGATGGAAATACAGATTCGAGTGAGGGTGAATGGAGTTTTCGATCAACGGCAAAAATGGAACATAACCATGTTATGGGATAAGGGTTTTGTATTTTTTTTTCGTTATCGAGAATAATTTTTTCTCCCTTGTGAGGATTTTTGTATTTTATGGTTTATTTTTCCTCATTTTATATCGGGATTTTTCTCTTATTGTTGGTTTATTATCTTTTTGCTATCTCTTTACCCCCTTTTTTACTGGTCTCTCTTATAATTTTCTGATTGTAATTTACTTTAATACCTCCGATAAAAATTTAATAGCACTGGCTGTTTATCGTATTTTTATTCAAAACTTTTTTTTACGTTTGGTTTTTTAAAGACTTTCAGAAAATTTTTTGTACATTAATAAAATGAATTTTTTTGATTTTTGATTTTTTTTAAAAAAAAAAAATGTCGTTTTTATTATAAAACAAAAAGAAAGAAGCAACATTAAAGTTTTGCTTTGGATGGCACTGGTTGATTTTCCAACTCTGCTTCAAACACCGCTCGCATATCGTCTAGAGCTTTACCAAGAAAGTCTCTCATACGTTCCGCGTTCATTGCTTTACGTCCAACAACATTAAAGTGGATGGATTTCTCCTTAATCATGTAGGCGATTCCGAATCCATCTGGGACAACTTCTCCCCAACCTATTATTTCAATTAACAATAACATAAAAAGCAGCTGATGTTAATAATTAAGTCTTACCATAACCGTCGTAGTATTCGGAGGTAATTTGACTTGTACTCAGATTCCAATGTTTAGAAATCTCAAACGCCTTGTCCTTGAACAGTTTCGGCATTTCCATATTCTTATCAACAAGCAATTTTAGTCCCAAAAGATGTCGGTCGCAACCTTTTCCTTCCACACAGTCGGCCATGTAGGCAACATGGGATGCAATTGCTTTTCGACCAAGTGCGGCCTTTTCGGCAGGCGATGCAGAAGATTCCATAGCTTTTACCCATTCGACGGATTCAAGGGAGACGGATCGACAGGTTTCCGTGCGACCAAACTGGAACTTTCGAGTTTGAGCAGATTCATATGTCGCTCGTGATGTTCCAAACATTTTGTAGTATGCTAATTGCATTGCCATCTAATTGCAGAGGTTAGGAAATAAATATGACCAAATCTAAAATCTGATTATGTCTCAAATACCTGAACATAGGCGTCGGGCGACATTCGGAATTTTTTGATGATGTTCTTTCCGTAACCAAAATATGCTTGAACATACAAGTCGTGATCCCCAATCAGATTTTCAAAGTTTTTCTTCGCTTCGGTCATCACAGACTCAGTATTGGAAAAAATCTCAAACGGTAAGTGACTGGGAGCCGGAAGGTTGAAGTTTGCCGAGGTTCCATGATTGATCTGATCTTTGGCGAGTCTATAAAGCCAATTTCAGAAAAGAGTACTATCTCGAGTTTAGCACTTACGCTTCGCAAAGCCAATCGCACATTCGAGACGTAGGTGTCGCATCCATCATTGAATGTTCTCCGCAAAATCCTGCTTTCCCGTTTTCAAAAATAATAAACTGCAACGGTTTGTCAAAGAATCCTAAATAGACATTAAAAGAAGATAAATTTGAGAGTTTCCATTACATAACATACGATTTTGCCCATCTCCGTGCCAGCAAGCGCGACTAGCTTCTTCACGAGTAACCGGTGAGGAGTCATCTAAACAGACTACCATGGAAGACTTTTCAATCACATCCAGACTTGCAACGTTAATTGGTGACTCTATGAGAGCGTCTCGTGCCTGAATGTCATAAAATGTTTTAGATATTCAAGATTTATGCACGATTAACAAACCTTCGCCCAAACATCTCGATTTTCTGCGGTAAGTAATCCCACGGGAGCACCCTTTTCATTTCCGGCCATTTCATAAATTCGTTGTATCTGACTTTTAGATTGAAAATATTAACAAAAAATTTGAAAACGGAAATAAAAAAAACATACAATTCGATTTCTTTGGTTGAAAGCTGTTTACCATCAGAGTTAAACGGACTGAAAGAATAAAATTTATTTTTGCGAACGACAACTATATCGTGATTTTGTTTAGGATCAACTGTTCTCGTTTGATCGACGGGAATCACTGGAATTCGACAGGTGTTGAACAACCACATATACTGATCCATTGACAATGGTCCGGATTTTGTCGACTCTGGTTGCAGATATTCTTCTACTACTTGCTTTTTGAAATCCAGAGCAGCAGTTATGATTGAGGCGGCTCTTGAGGCTGGCTTCATGTATGCTGCCCGAGTATCATCGTTGAATACATAAAAATACGAAACGTATACGACAACGGGATCTCTGTAACCCATATAACTGTACTCATTCCACCACTCATATAACCTGAATATCAAATCTTTAGTTAACACAATTTTCTTTTTGCAAATTTACTCGAAATCTACCAGCTGGTTCTTTCTGAAGATGCTCGCTGAATCAAACGATTTTGAAGTAACTCTCCCACCCCATTCGGTGTGAGGAACTCTCGTACTGCTTCTTGTGTTTGCTTGAATTCAGCTTCACTTAAAAGCGGTTTCACAGATCGAAGGTATTTCGCAAGGGTTTCTGGGAGAGTTGGAACGGGAAGTTTCGGTAATGATTGTTGATATTTGTAAAGAGGTCGGTCGGGTTGTGATGGGCTTAATGAGTGTGGAAATTTTGTCGAATACTTCATCTACAGTACGCAAACGTTTATTGGAAAAGGAAAATATAGTTAGAACAGTAGAAATTTTAATAAATGTGAGAATAGTGAGAGGGACAGAAACTTTAATTTTGCTTTAATTCTTCCTTTATACCGTTTGTGACTCACTGGTTTTGAGAAATGGAATGGAGCTCAAGCGTCGAATAATGAAATTTGATTTAAATAGCATATCTTGCTTCAGACGGTGCCAGTGAAATCTGGTAAAATATTAAATGCTGTTGTCCAGATGACACAAAGACTCGTTCAATCGCCAACAACAACAGCATCACATGACCATTTTGTGATCTTTACGTAAACTCCGGGAAAGCAAAGGAATACGACTCTGATGCATTTAAAATAGAAAACTGCATTAATGGCCTTCAACCGCACTCAGGCTGCAAAGTGGCTATTGCAAGAGGCTGTTTTGGTCCCTATCTCTTTTTAGAAAAGTCAGCCTGGCCGTTGTTTAGCGGACTCTTTCATTATGATACCACAAAGTGCCGCCATGTCGACTGGCCTTTGTTTTAATTTTCCATGTTATAAGGCCGGCTAATTTCCATCCAACTCCACAACGAAACTTGAATTCAACACTTTCAATTGCTATGGCCACCGCCGCAGATAGTACCGCTTTTAAAGTTTTCCAAGGACGAATGAATATGCAAGACGGAAATTATACCCTTGTTGAAGAAAACTCACTCAAAGCCGACGTAAATTCGTTCTATTTAGGACCACCTATTGCCTCTGGTCTCCCTGAGTCTCTAAGAAATCGGACAGCAATCGTATGTTGATGTTATTTATATGTATAAATTTTTGAGTTTTAAATATAAAAATTAGGGAGTGTTGCATTATTTGGATAATCCGTGCAATCAACGAAACTTAACAGAACAACTCCTGTATTACACACTCCCTTCTCCCCTGGTTCCGATCGCAAAGATATCGTCTAATCTACCTTGCTCTATTCAAAATCAACTCAGCAGCTTAAAGACAGCAGTTAATGATTTCCACAATCCGTCGATGAACGTGAAAAGCGTGATAATACTCCGAGATACCTCTATACAACTTGATTCGTTCCATTCTTTGTGGGAGCCCACGAACACGACTTTGGATTCATCTTCTTCAGCTTGGTTCTTTTATTCGGATGAAGACAGCGAATTTTACACATTCGTAACCAAAAATACCCAAAATATGACTCTCCCAAACCGAAACTCCAATTCTTCTGACATTATAAGCTTCGAATACGTATCTTTATCGGGAATCGTCCCCGAGGCTTCCACTCCAAATAACACAAACATCTCTCTTGCGATAACGTTGATTACCGTCTTTGGCCTTACGTCGCTACTCTGTTTTATTGCGTATGTCATGCGAAAACGATTATTACCTTCGAATAATTTATCAAAGACTCATCTCCCTGTTTTACGCGATGCGGATCTTTCAAAGATCACAAAGTCAACTTTGGCAGGCAAATCACAGTCATTGTTGGAAACGTGTACGATTTGTCTGGAGTGCTTCCAGATTCGGGAAAAAGTTCGGACGTTGCCAAGTTGTCAGCACTTGTTTCATAAGCGGTGTATTGATAAGTGGTTATTGAAACGATCGACCGCATGTCCTAATTGCAGATTGGACGTGCGAATTGCGTTGGGAACCGGTAAAGACGAAAGAGATGACGTTGTTAGTTTAAGTGATGGCTCTTTAAGAGATCATAATGTTAACATTTTTGATGAAATGCAGTATTACACGGGAATTTCAATATAACCTAATCAATACAAAAGTTTTGCATTGAACAAGCTTCAATTGAGACTTCATGAGACTGGCAATTCTTTTGAGTGACTCTTTATTCGACTCACTGTTAACTGCAGTTAAGAGCTGAAATTTATATTCTAGGAAACAATCTTCCAGGATATAGAACTTGAATGATTTTAATCCAATCAATTCTCTTTACTTTTCAAAAGATATGTCTATTAATGAAAATTAAAACGTCAATTTTGTTCAAACACTGAAAATAAAAAATAGTTGTTTTTTTAAGATTTTTTATTCACGGGAGAGGTTCTTCAGAGTCTGACAATCTTGATAACTGCAAATAAACATCCGTTCCGTAACCTTCCATGCTAATCAATTTCAAATCTCCACCAAAATATCTTGCATACAACCGACTTAAAGGTAACCCGTATCCAAACCTATTTGAAGAAGAAATCGAATTCAATTTAAAGTAAAGTACATATACAGAAAACTCCTTCACATACCCTGCCAAAGGAGCCCGAAAATCACTCTTATTAAAATCTTCTTCCAAATCCGGCGTCTGTGCAGTTGAGTACATATAAGTCCACAACAAATCCGTTCCTGATCTCGGGATCCCACCCCCTTCATCGCTAATCTTTATCGTAATATCTTCCTTCCCACTCGCAACAATCATTTTAATTTCCGGATACGTGTCAGCATCAACCCCAAATCGTTCCAGAACTGCCCGTAACGAGTTTTTGAGTAACTCGAATACCATGTGTTGTAAGTGGGACGGAACGTACATGAACTGTAAATCGTCGTCTTGCAGGATGATTTTTACGGTTGGGGAACTGTATAGGCCGTAATAGTCGGAACAGATGAATCTGGCGTTATCGGCGGCGAGTTCAGAAACGTCACGGACGGATGTTTTTGTGCAGATTATTCCTACGTAGTCTGGACTCAGTGGTGGTTTTGAGAGCGCAACGTGTTGACCGATGAGCATGCGGATTCCAATTCGAGACATGTAGAATCTGTCTAGGAATGCTTGAATTGCGGTAGGAAGAGGGAGAATTTTCTTGGAGTTTGGAGCGGATATTAGAGGAGTTGAGTTTGATTTTTTCCAGTGTTCTTTCACTTCAACGATTCCCTTTGCTTTTCATAATGGTTTACTTTTACTTTTAAAGTGAAAACGCAACCGTATTTTTACTCACCAACAGTCGTAACCACTGGATCATGCCGTCTTTTAATATTTTCGATGCATTTTACAAAACTTTCATTGTATTTGGCAACTTGAGAACATTCCAATTCCTTGCTGGGTTGAAAATACCTAATCACGCGCAAAAAATTAAAAAATTAATTTCCAAAACAAAAACAAAATAATCAACACAAAAAGCAATATCATACCTACTTCCAGCTCCATTTTTCAACAATGGATTATCCCTCACCGTGTACGAACCCAAAGGAACACCAAACGCTTCGGGACTGGGAAACTTTATCAAATCTTCAAAACTCTGGATATACCACTGTTTAACTCGGTGAATCGACGGCATCTCTGATAACTGATGCGGAAGTGATTCGAGTTCAACGACGCGGTGTGCGAGTCTGATGGGTAATTCATCGTGAATAAATTGCGTTGCGTTTAAGAGTGTTGATGAGTTTGGTGATTTGCCTATTATTATGAATTAGATCATATATCGGTAATTGTGTGAATCAGAAATAAAGATATCGGAGAATTTTATTGGAAATTCACACTTACTGAATTCAACCATTTGTTTCAGAGAAACGGGAGTTTGTGGGAATGCTGATAAATGTTTTATGCAATCGATCAAGGGCATTTTAGAGAGTTTGGAAATTGAGGCCGCCATCGTTGTTGTATTTTTAATTTGTCAGCTAATTTTAAGACAGTCTGTCAGCTTCCGATCACATGCAAATTGCAAACGCCAATTGGTTTTTATGACTCAGTGCCACGCAGGCAACTCTCCACATATTTTTTGAAATAATAAAAGTATTAATTTATTTATTGATCATTTGGAAGCTTGGAAATGTTTTAAGAGAAATCTCTTCATGGGCGTTTAAATTTTGTTTCCGGGTTCCACGTTTATGTCAAATTCGTCAGAATAAAAAACATGTTTCCGGTAATTCATTATTCAATCACCATTAGGAGCTCCGTTGATAAGATCCATATCGCTAACCATCTCAGACTATTGATCATAACTCCCAATTCCATTATATCCGGATCATTTATCAAGAGTCACACAAAACTTTATCAAAAGAAGCGCAAATTTTCTTGTGCTTTTGTATCACGAACATTTTTTTTCTTGTTCTTTCATTACCCCTTCTTTTTGAAGAAAAAGTAGATTTACATTCTCCAGCTTTAGAAACAACACCAACCAACTTAAATACAATGAAAGCCGCTTTCTTAATCGCTCTTCTTCTCGCTGTCTTAGTGATCGTCAACGCCTCTCCTGTAAGTTTTTCGAAAGTGGTTTAAAATTGTCTCTTGGCTCATAATCTAAAATCGCATTATTCATTAGCTTCAACGGCGTCAATCTGCAACCGCTGTTGCCGGAGATCCATTGCCTACCGACGTCGTAGATCCAACTGACGTACTAGACGGAGAAGCAACCGAAACGGAAACAGCCGGAGACGAAGAACCAACTGACGACGAAGAAGAATGTGAAGAAGAAACCGAAACCCCATCAGAAAACCCAACCGATGTCCCAACTGACTTGGCCCCGTCTGCAGTCGAAGGTGAACCAGGATACGATGGAACTGAAGGAGGATTCTTGGGCGAAGAATCTAAGAACGAAGGATTATCGACTGGTGCTGTCATCGGTATTGTTACTGCTGGTTGTGCCGCCCTTGCTGTCGCTGGAGTTGTAATTGCTAAAATGCGCGCCGCCCAAGTCGCCGCTAAAGCATCTACTGCATAGATTTAAACTACACTGAACGCGCATTAATACTTGCTTTTTGCTTTAATGAACTATATACATAGATTGATTCATATTTTTTTTTTGATTTTCTCCTTAAATTTTTAATAGACATAAAAAAAGATTTTGCTAGCAAATTTATGGTTCAATTTGTTCATGATCCGTTGTCCACAATAGAAATTAGAAGGATTTGCTCGATCAAAGCTTTATCGTTTTCGTGGAATAATCTTTGGGCACAAACCCTTTTTCTTCCAGAATCAATTTAAGGAGAATGTGATGAAATTAAGTGACCAATCACCTTTTTGTGCAACTATAAAATTTTTATCAAGGGGGAGACAAAAAAAATTCGCAATTATTCTGACAGGTTAATCTCATTTCAAACCGAAAAAAACAACAAAAGAAACTCCACCAGCTTTTCATTACACGCACCCACACTTTACATTTTTAGATCTAAATCTTTATATATAAAAAATGAAATTCGCACTTTTCGCCGTTCTTCTCGCTCTTCTCTTGACCTTTGTCTCTGCCTCCCCCGTAAGTTTATCCACTTGAATGCCTTCAATGATACGTAAACTAATTGCATTGTCATTAGGTGTTTGTTGCCCGAGGTGAATTCGAACTCGCTGAACGAAGCACTCCGGAAGAACCATCTGATTTCGATGACGAAACCTCTGGAGTCTTAGACGGAGAAGAAACCGAAACCGGAACCGAAACGCCATCCGACGAAGAAACATCTATTGCCGCCTCTGGTGCTCTTGACGGTGACAATCTTGAACCAGGATACGCTGGAGGAGAAGCTGGTTTCCTCGGTGAAGGCGGTGATGCCCCAAGTGTGAACCCAGCTGTCGTTACTGGAGCTATTTTTGGTGGAGTTGCTGCTGTTGCTATTGCCGGTGTTGCGTTATGGAAAATTCGTGCCGCTAAAGCCAAAAAATCGAAATCTCCATACGCTTAGATTTACATAAACGAAAGAAGTAACACATAAAAACCCCGGACGGAATTAATTTACATATACATCGTTTTTCTCTTGTTTTTTTCTTTTAGATGAGAAAATGCTGGGAATTTTTTTTGCTTTATACTTTTTCACATATAGATCCGAAAAATTTTTGATAGATTTGCTTTTATTTTTTTTTTTTAATTGTAACTTGCAAAACAAATTCATTCGCACATATGTTCTTAATATAAAAGATTGATTCTTGTCTCGTAAAAATCCGGAACTGTGAGATTTTTTCTTTTTGTTGTCAAGATCTGAAAGATCTGGTTTGCATGTTTCCCGTATACCCAAACACTTTCCCTTTCCCACCCCCTCCTCCGGGCCAACATGCAACCAATTTCCCACCTCATCCTCACCCTCTACCACCCCCGCAATTCCTAAACCTACCAAACGGACCCTTCCCATTCCCACCGCAATTTATGAGTGTCGATTTAATGTATCGTCCGCCACCGCCAATGATGATGATGGAACCGATGCAACCAATGCAACCACCGCCGAAAGTTGTTGTTAATGTTACGTGTGACGCAAAAGTCGGAACGAATATTGGGTTTTTATTGGGGTTGGTTGATTTACCAGGATTAGAGAAATTGAGTATGTAGTTTACATATATCGTTTTTAATTATTCATATTTAACGATATGCTTTTATCTATCCCCTCCAAAAAAAATAAAAAAAATTTCAAATTCGTCAATCATCAAATCATCAATCCAGTTTTCAAATCAAACACAACTCTCCAACTGCTATTCACATCCGATTTCCATGCCTCTACATCACTCCCGCACCTCCGCACACACTTCACATCACTCTCCGTATCCGCACCCACCCCCGAAACCCTATCTCTCCTTTCTCTCACTACACCGTCTCCACCACTCACACCGTCAACTTCACCGACACTGTTGCGAATCACACTCCCGCATTATTTCCTCGTGACATTCGCGTTGTATGTAAAAAGTGAGAAGGGTGTGGTGAATTCGTGGTTTTGTATGGGAAAGGTGGATTCTGTTGTTGTTAAGGTTGAGAGGGATGATGGAGTTAGAGTGTTTGGTAAATTGGTAAAGACTAGTTTTGGAGTTGAAGTTGGGGTTGATAAAAGTGAGGGTGTGAATGTTGGTGAGGATGGAAAGAATGGAAAAGAGGGAAAGGAAGGTGTGTTTGAGTGTGAGTGTGCGACTTGTAAGTTGAAAATCAACGAAGTTGAGAAACGTGATAATGGTGGTGGTGTGAATGGGTATCGGTATTTTGGACAATTACAGTTTGATGATATGGGGATTTCTCGGGGTGTGAATGAAATGAATTTCCGACCGGATTATTCGGCGCAAAGACGGAGCGTGCAGTTTGGAGGTGGTGGTGGTAATTTGGAAGAAGAGTTTGATGCGAAGCGATGGAGTACGGGGAATATTCGACAGTATGGTGGGTTTGGAGGTGGAGGGATGGCGGGAACAAGTGGGTATTCGAATAATTATAGGAATCAGATGGCGGTGAATACGAGTGTGCAACAGATGGGGAATGGGCAGGGAACGACCTTGACGGCCGGTGGAGCGGTGAAGGAGAAGAAGAAAAAGTATAAACCGCCACCGCTTCCGAGATATTGAAATGACGAATGAGTTGAGTGGGGATTTTTGGGATTAGCATGTTGCTATTTTTTTTTTTTTCTCGGTTTGTGCGGGTCTTTCCTTTTTTTATTCTTGTCCTCATCTCGTTTTTTAATTTTATTTTTTTTGAAAAGGATTTTTGGAAGATTGTAAAATTATTGATATTTTGAATAATTTTGGTTTGTAGGAAGAAAAAAAAAAACACAACATACCTTTATTAATATTAATATATTTACATTCCACATCATCAAGATCTTCAACATCACACAAAGAGAAATATGTAAAAAAAAAATAAAAAATAAAAACACTCTTCTAGGAAATCACGACTTCCAATCAACAGCGACATACTCATCGACAATCCCACCAACCTCCACCATACAATCCTCCAAATAATCCCTAAACTCGCCTCCCTCACACCCAAACTCTCTCCGCCACTTTTCCTCATACCGAAACAAAAACGCACCACGATCAAACCCTTTCAAACACTTTTCCAACAGCGTGTCAAAGACCGACACAACCTTACTCGAAGAATTTGCAGCAATAACATGTGATATCCCTGGTATTGAAATTGGTGAATACGCCTGCGATATTTGATTTGCTGTGGGAAGGGTTCCGAAGGATGTTGTGAATACTGGATAGGTGGGTGGTTTTTTTGAGAGTGATCGTAAAGAATCAGTGAAAATTTGTTGATGCGTTACAAACTTACAACTCGGGATTGGAACTAATTTTTGTATAAGTTCGTGTACACCTACCCTCCGTCGATTTTTAGTGGAATCTTTAGATTCTTTATGGACGTAGATTGGGGAGTAAAATGGGATAAGTGATGCGGAGATTAGCGCGTTCATTGATTCGAGTTCGGTGATTTTTGACGATTTTTGAGAAGATTTGGAGAGTGAGGAGAGCAGAGTGTCGTTGTCGAATAAGTTTATTATGTCTGCGTGGGTGTTGTAGTGGGATAGTGAGAGGATAGAATTGTAATGTTGGGTTGTTGTTTCGCCGGATGAAAATGGTAACACGCTGATATTTTACGAGAGTTAATAATTAAAGTAAGAAAAGAGAGAAAATTAAGCTATGTGTGTATGTACCAATTCATGAGGAGGAGTTTATTTCGGTATTCTTGTTTGAATTCTTCAACGACGCGACTACATAACCCTGATCCAGTACCTCCAGCCGTACTTTTCCAACACAAATTTGATATTATAAAACTTTTAATGTCTTATAAAACGTGGTTTTGAGTACCTGCTAAAAGTAGAAACAGCACGAAAGATACCCTCCCTCTCGGCAAACCTTCTAATTCTCTCCAACACTTTCTCACAATTCGTAAACTCCGTGTTGTATTTGGACGTGTAGCCAAAGACCCAATTGTTTGCGCAACCTCTCGAACCGCAAATCAGGGAATCGGAAGTCTTTGAGAGACGTTTTTGAATTACTTTTTTCTCGGTGTCGACGAGCAGGGAGGTAGAGGGAGTAGGGAGCAGCGAGTCTAGCGAATGGGCGACTTGGATGCCAGTCTACAAACAGCCACAGTTAATTGGTCTGGAAAAGGAAAGAGCTGAGAGACCTGTCCAAAAGCCAGGCACAGCATGACGCCTTTTTGGCTGTCAAATGGAGTCGAAGGTGAAGGTGGAAGGCAGTGCAACGAAAAAGCGGGCCAAGAACGACCTGGACTCGGACGCAAAAAAGAAAATCAAAAATGAACCTGACGCTAAGCCATCCCCATCTCAGCCCACTCAAGTCAACCCGGCCGTGTTTTTCACGGATGTCGATATGTCCAGCATGAACACGAAAGTCTGGCTGGTGAAAGTCCCCAAGTTTGTTGCCGAAGCTTGGGCGAATGTCGATTCGGATGATCCTGATCCCCCCGAACTAGGAAGAGTGAGAATCGTCGAGTAACAAATCTCACTTTCACTCTACACTTTTCACTAATCATCCTCCCAATAAACTGTATTTGTAGAGGCCCCGGTAATACATCCAAGTACACTCTCCATCTCCCAAAAACCACCTGGTCAGAATCCCTCCCAAAAACATACAACCTAAACTTTACAAACAAAAACCCGCAAAACGAATTCATCTTTACCGAAGACTCGACCGGAAAATGCACTTCCATCGCCGGCATCGTCGCAAACGAGGCCAACATCTCCCCCGAAATCAACAAAGAGTACAGCAACATTATGAAAAAACGCATGGAAGATAAAAAGAAGGCCGCGAAAAAAGTCGCCTTGTTGGATGACGGCACGGAAAATAAGAGTTTGTTAGCGACGTATAAGAAAGATGCCGGTGGGTTTATTTCCAGAAAAACTAAACAGTTGGAAGATCGAAAAGAACGGTTGCCGAAGCAGGAGTTGGTACAGTTGTTGTTTACGTTGTTTCAAAAGGAGAGAGCGATTGCGTTCAAGGATTTGGTTACAAAGACTCAGCAACCCCAGATTTGGTTAAGAGAGGTGTTGAACGACATTGCAGAGTTGAATAAGAATATGTATGAGTTGAAACCAGAGTTTCAACAGGCGCCCGAAATTGTTGACGATGATGACGATGAAGAAGAATTTGATCCTGATGACTTACCAGAGTGAAATCCAGTTTTTCATGGGTGGTGATTGGGTGATAATCAAATTAGTTTATACATTTCGTAATATAATCTCCGAATAAAGAAACACCATATCTTTGTATTCATCTCAAGCTCTCTCTCTCTTTCTTTTTCTATCCTCTCACAATGGATCCATTTCCACGATCAGTCCGCGCAATCTACATGTCCGAAGGCCCGAAACAAGACCCACGAAACTTTTATTCAACAATATACTCTACAACCCACAACACCAACAAATTATTCTCTGATACATTATCCGGCAAATACTACCAAAAAAAAGACCAAAAATTAAAAGTTCTGTTGGAAAATGGACAGAGTAAACAGAAGAGTGAGAAACCGTCGCAGATGATCAAACAAAGAACGGGGTATACAAAGAATGTTGTTCCGTTTGTAGAATATGACAAGAACGTTGATGAGGGTGATTTGTTTCGGTTCGTTAATCTTACAATTATTGATTATTTATTCATAATTTACATATCTTCTTTTTATTTATATTCTCTCTCTCTTTCTTTTAATGTTGGATGTAGGATTGAGAAACCGTTTGAATCTACACATACAGAATTATTCAAACCACCAAAATATAAAACTTACGTACCCATCCGCCGAAACGAAACGAAAATCGAGGCGATTATTGATTCTGGGTTTACTCGTAAACCGAAATCTGATGTAACTAAAGATGGATCCGTACGTATCCTTACATTAAAAAAAAAAACGTTTCGTTTTAGTGTATTGTTTCTAATTTCCTTTTTTAATTTCCTTTTTTTTTTTGGAATGGTTTTTTTGGGTAGAGTTTCCCAGTGAATGTATCGACGACAAAAGACCATTACGTACAATCACTAAAATACAAACCCTTTAAATTCGATAAATCGAAAGTTATCCCATCCGCCAGTGCGTACATCAACGATATCGGACACATTGAAAATTTCGGAACCGATACTTGTAGTAGTTTTGAGCGACCAAAAGAGGTAAAAAAAAAAACAAACACCATTTACAGTCTTATTGACGCATTTTTTTAACCTGTTTTTTTTTGTGATGAATTTAATGTTGGGTTTGTTTTGGGTTTTAGGGTATAGTTACGATTCAACCGTTCAAACCAAACGTCAAGAAAATGCAGGAAAATGCGTATACGAAATCATCACCGCGACATTTCTTAAAACAACCACAACCACCACTTCAAAATTTCACATCTATGCAAGAGTTTGTTTCGTATAATGGGAAATTAGAGAAATTAAGACGATGTGATTTAGCGGGATGGGTTGGGCTTGTTGATCCGTTGGGGACTGTTAGTACGTCTCGGTACGTCAACTCTGAAATTTTTTTTGGGTCGCAGTTTATGTGTGGTTTTCTTTTTTTATCGGGGGGTTTTTATGTAGAGTTATCCAAGCAATACCAAAACAATCGGATAAGAAGAAAAGTGTGGATACAGAGATGTTTATTGGAACAAAAGAAGCTACTGGAAGTGTACGGAATAACCCAGATTACTTGATCCTCGGCGACGCGGAAATAAATAATAATACTCGGTTTATTACTGAAACTTCAGAACGGTAAAAACCTCCAAAAAACTCCTTTAAAATTCATTTGCACTTTAACAAAAATGATCACACGATTAACAAAATAATTTTTTACTTTTTTTCTGTGTTGCGATTTTAGGTTCAAAACTCCACCACAAAAATTCAATTTAAAAGATTATAACTGTGATTTAATCACACGGTCTGGGTTTTCGCATAACAATAAGTTTAAATTTACAGCGAAAGCACCGTTAGATGAAGAAACTGTATGTATTCAACTTGTATAATGTAATTTCAAACATCATTTTTTTTTTTTTTTTTTTTTTAAGATTTGGAAATTAAATCCGATTTTACAAAAAAAAAAATGGGTTAATTAAAAGGGGAAAAAAAAACCAAAACAAACCCAATTTGGATAA
>JADGJK010000061.1:0-75210 GCA_027600645.1 Nowakowskiella sp. JEL0407
AAACTATTGAATCATTCCGCTATTTTTCAATGTAATCTTTCCAAAAATTTCCGATTTCTCTGAAATAACCTTCTTGCAATGGCATGTCGTTGTGCGAACCGCTTTCAAACGTCACAAAGCGTACGCCGTGAACATCAGATTTTAGACCGTTCTTTCCAAATTTTGAAACAGAATTAACGGATCGAGCTTTTTTAGTTGTTTCAAACAGCCCTTTCATGTGGGATGGAGGAACCAGTTCGTCCTTTAACCCAGACAAGAACATGACAGGAATAGAATCAGGAACTTCAGCGATCAGCTTTTCGGAATCCCAGATTTGGTGGCATAGAAAGGTGAAATACTGGAGATATGGGAGAACTGCAGGAATAATTTTTGGCTAGACAAGGAAAACGTAAATAGTGGAATCAAAAAAATACGACAAAACCAGACATACAACGCTAAGAAAAGTATTCTCCAAAATAAGACCCTTCAAACTCTTCCCATATTTATGAGCAACGTAAGTCGCGACAGCTCCACCCAGCGATTGACCATAAACAACAACCGAGGTATCCTTCAACTTTTCATTTTTCTTTATATACTCCATGATAGTATCCGCATCAATCTTCAAACCTTTCTCCGACGGCGTTCCATCAGATTTGCCATACCCTCTATAAGAAAATAACACCACGTTGCAGTTGCACACTCGTTTCAACTGCAACGCTATGGGAATTCGATGTCCCATATTCCCGGCGTTCGCATGACAATACAAAAGAGTAAATGAAGAAGCGCGAGACGAGGCGTAAATAATGTAGGCGTGTATTGACAAACCGTCAGGGGTTTTAAGGTAGATATCTTCCCAATTGGTTTCGTGGAAGTCAGACGGAGTGAGGACGTTAGTGCGGGAGCCAGGGGGAAGCGACGACGGGTACAGAAGCGAAGATTGGTAGATGTAGACGAGCACCAGCGACGCGGCGACGAGGACGGTCGAATACTTTGCAGCTGTCAAAATGTAGTCCATATGGCGGGCGGCTTGTTCGTGCAACACCCGTGGCGAGTGGCTTCATTTTTTTCTACAGTATAAAATGGGGCGGAATCGCTGGCAGAATTTCCAACCTGGAAACAACGGTTTTGTGTCAAACACTTTCAAGTCATCTTCGCGTGGTGAGAGTGCCGGACTGTTTGTGAGATCAACTGCTGGCGGGCATTCATATTGAGTTTTTAAAGCTTTTTATTTTTTTTTCCTGTTTTTTTTTAAAAAAAATGGGTGAGTGTGTGTGACGCGTTTCTTGCGATTCTGCTCCGTGCATTCTATCTCGACTTTAAGCTTGTGAATGTCGGCCCCACATATTTCGCTTTCTCGAATTCTGTTTGAAATTGGTTTATAAAAAGTTTCTGTATTGTGATGAAATGCATAATAAATTATTATTTTTTTTTGATTCTACTCTCTATATGGAGTGTTGAACGTTTGAAAATCGCCCACAGTATATCCAAAAGCAGGATTTCTCCATGATTGTCGAACGAGCACAGCCTAGTTTTCAGCCTCATTTCCAAAAGTCATTGAGTCAAAAAACTACAATTTTTTTTCGAACAGCCTTCACATTCAAACAAAACCCATTCCATTAGGATTTACCCCCCAATCTTTAAAATTCTTATTTACATACATACATAAACATGGACAGTAAATACGACAAATACGATATTGTCCCTACGGTCACATTAGGCAATGTACCCTTCCTGCAAGATGAACCTCGGCCTACACTTCGTCGGGGGCAACCAACTCGAGGTAAAACTCTAGTTCGTGCGGATCGGTTCGTCGAACAGACACCACTTATTTCGAAAGTATCAAAGAAGAGACGAAAACCTTCGGCCTGGACTTGGTTCTCTCGAATTGTCACCTGCTGTGTTCCTCCCATTTGTCTCAAGTGTTGCAAAATTGTCGGTGATGGTCCACAACAGGCGTGGAGGGAAAAGGTCGCTCTCTGTTGGATTGCATTGTTTCTTTCGGCGCTGGTAGCTTTCTTTATTGTTGGGTTTAGCAGGATTCTTTGTCCTGATCCGAGTGTACTTGTTTTAAATCCGATTCGAGATAAATTAACTGGTACTTGTTCTATTTTTCGGTCGATGACTAATAACTGAGAATTTTGATCTCTTCAGGGACTATTGTTATAAGAGGAGAGCTGTATAACGCCACCTCAACTAATCCTCAATACTCCACCATGTTCCGAGAATTAGCTTTTGTTTCTCCTGGAGTAGATGTATCCCAGCAATTCAACCAACCAGCCTTACCCCAATGCCAAAATCTCAACTTTTCCGCTGCGACGTTGCAATATCCCTGTGAGAAGGACGTCCCCAAGACATGTCTTAATCTCACATTGATCGAAACACAATACGGACTTCGAAAACTGGTCAGTATAAACGATACAAATGGAAGATCACACCCAACAAATGCTACGCCGACGTTTGACTGGTTCACCATAAGAAGTCGAAAGTTGAAGGCGTACAAAACGTTTGTTTTGGATTTTAACCCTTATTTCCGACAGTTCCCTGATAAGATTGCGAATGATGATTTTGATCGAATAATCAGATTACCGCCTACCGACTTGACGAAAATTCTCAAACATTTTCCAGATTTGGAAAAACGAATCATGCCTTGTATCGTCAGTAAATACGCAGTTGGTCGGCTGGATGAGGAATCTGGAACATGCTTGTTTGTCAATGTGATTGTCTACTTCACATACATTATTGTGTTGGGGGTGACTTTGGTGCGATTTTTGCTGGCTGTATGGTTTGATTGGTTTATTGCGGGATCGTTAGCGAGAGATCCGAAAGAAGAGTTGATTAAAAACGATCCCTACGCGCAGATTAAGGTTGGAAAAGGTGTGCTTCGAGAGAGTTTGTTGATGGAATCTCAACCACTTATGAGATACGATGATGAAAATCGAGCCAATACACCTTCATTCATCGAGGAAGATGTGCGTGCCGAATCCGATTCAGATTTGTACACGGTCCTTTTGGTTACATGCTACTCTGAGGGTGAGGCGTCATTACGGACAACTTTGGATTCTTTAGCAAATACTGAGTATAATGACAGAAAGAAATTACTTTTCCTTGTTGCTGATGGAATAGTTACAGGTTTGTTCATTTGTATTGGATTAAGTTGTTATTTTTGAGATATTTACTTTTTGTAGGAAAAGGCAACCCGAAATCTACGCCCGATCTTTTGATTGATATGCTAACTGTGGATCCGGCTTTCGGTGGTAATCCAACGGCGTTCTCATACGTTGCCGTGGCTACTGGTGCAAAGCAGCATAACATGGCTAAGGTGTACTGTGGATACTTCCATCACCACGGACGATCAATTCCAACGATTTTGATTGTGAAATGTGGTACACCGGAGGAAGAAAAAGGCCCGAAACCAGGAAATCGTGGAAAGCGAGACTCGCAATTGGTGCTGATGAACTTCTTCAATCGCGTAACTTTAAACGACTTGATGACACCGTTGGACTTTGATATCTTTAGAAAAATCCACCATATTTCTGGAGTCACACCCGACTTCTACGAAATCGTACTGATGGTAGATGCTGACACGAAAGTTGCCTCCGACTCACTCAGATTAATGATTAATGTGATGTACAACGATAGTAAGGTTATGGGGCTCTGTGGAGAGACGTTAATTGCCAATAAACGATCGACATGGGTGACCCGAATCCAAGTCTTCGAATATTACGTTTCGCACCATCTGGGAAAAGCGTTCGAAAGTGTATGGGGAGGAGTAACCTGTCTTCCAGGATGTTTCTGTTGTTATCGATTAAAATCACGAAAACCGCAATCGCACGAGGAGAAGATGATTGGATTACCTTACGAATGGAATCCGATTTTGGTCGATAAACGTATTGTGGATCAATATTCAACGAACAAAACTGAAACGCTTCATGAAAAGAACCTATTGTTACTTGGAGAGGACCGATTTTTGTCAACCTTAATGCTGCGAACGTTCCCGAAACGAAAAATGGTGTTTGTTCCAAAGGCGCAATGTTTCACCGTTGTTCCGGACGATTTTAAAACCTTGCTATCCCAGCGCCGAAGATGGATCAATTCAACGATTCACAATTTGATGGAACTTGTTTTGGTGAAAAACTTGTGTGGAACATTTTGTTTTTCGATGCAGGTATGAAGTTTAAATCTTTACAACATCTTTTAAAAGATTCTCATATTTTCATTTTTAAAAGTTTGTTGTCTTCTTGGATGTACTTGGAACGGCCGTATTACCAGTCTCTCTTGTTTTGTTGTTTGTTTTACTCGCGCAGAGTATCTACAAGTTCGTAGTGTTATATGGAATCGAAAAGTCCACGATAGTCGACGTTAATCAGCTAGTTCCGGTCATTCTTCTGTTAGCAGTGCTCTTCATGCCAGCCTTTCTGGTTGCGTTCACGTCCTCCAACATTATTTCGAACCTGAAGTGGATGTTTATCTATCTTCTGGCTCTTCCCATCTGGCAGCTCGTTTTACCATTATACGCTTTCTGGAACTTCGATGATTTCTCATGGGGTCAAACCAGACAAGTCGCAGGCGCTGATTCTGGACACGGTGACGAAGTCGAGGAAGATTTTGATATTTCAAAGATTCCGATGAAGAAATGGGAAGACTACGAAAAGGCATGGCGACGAAACATTTTGCGAAACCGGGAGATTATGAAACATCGACAAAGCAGTGCCGCGTTGTCCACTGACACTGCAGGATCGAACGACCAACCGTTTACGTCTCCGATTACGCAAGGTCAACCAACTGGAGTTACTTTCTCACAATATCCTTCGCCGATGAATCCAGGTATGGGAGGACCGCAGTATGCTCCGCCCCCGCAAAATCCCGGACAATATGTCCAACAATATCCTCAACGACCGCTCTTAACTCCGCAACAAGAGTACGCGACCAGGACGACCCATATGCCTTCCAATACGAACTTTGATGGTTCAAACCAAGCCGGTACGTATAACCCACCAAGAGGGCAACAATACCAGCAAAATCCACCGCAAACTTCTCATGATGGGTACAACGTTCCGCGATCCTATGTCCCACAGTATGAGCAGTATCGATCGCCATACATGAGGTCGTTGTCAAGAATGCAGAAAATTCCTGATAACGTGCCGTCTGGTGGTTATGATGTTAGTTTTGAGGGCGATGGTGGAAGTAATGCAAGTTTCAAAGGTTGAGATAAACTTTTAAAAAAGTTTTGAACATTTTTTTTTTCTTCCAACATTATTTCATTAATTTTTTTTAAAAAATTCTTTGTTTTTGGTATTTTCCTCACAATGGGAATAAATATATTCATTGGCGCACACTCAGTGAATTCGTGCGTGCAATTTTGTGAAGTGGTTTTCCGTGTGAATGGAATAACCTTGCCAACAAGAAAAATTACACGGAGAACATGATTGCATAACATGATATTCAATTTATTTCAAAAATGCTTTGACTCAACAAAGGATCAACAAAAAAAGTCCGAAGATTTCAAAAACAAGGAAATAACAGGAAAAAATGCTGAAATAATAAAATCCAAAATCCAAATTACAATCTCACTTTTTGTCTCTTCAAAGGCCATCTCTTCATTGCCCAAGTTCGCACTGGACCCAAAATCACCAAAGCCTGGAACACAATCAACACTATCAAATTTCCAACACACAGCGCCCAAAGTTGCCATCTGAACGAAACCGGCATTACGTTGTGTCCCCTCGGGTTATAGTACTCCTCAGGAGCGCCAAACAATGATCGATATCCAAATTTATCCAATGTCTCAGGAGACCCACAGTTAATTCTGAACCAGCATCCAACAGTATTTGGTTCGGCAAGGATGATAAATGACAAAATCACAAAGATAGCACCATACGAACACAAGAAAATCCAATTGCGAAGAACCCCTCGTCTAAATTTACTTCCCAGAGAAAACGCGGCGGCGGCGTGAACGATTTGGAACGTACCGAGAATCCCTGAAACGCTCGCCTCGTAATTATCTGCCAACTCCCACCATCTTCGTACATCGTAGCCTCTGTCATCGAACTCGTTGCATCTGAACCAGGATTGATTAAAGAGCATGACGATTGCGCAAATTTGGAATATAACGTCGATGAAAATCTGTCCAACAACCGACAATACGGTTTCGTATCCTGTAAGTTAAGTAAAGCTTAGTAAATGCATGATGATCAGCAACTAGCATTCTAATACCTAAAAGTCGAGCTGTAGGCCTGTCTTTACTCAGCTTCATTGCGGGAAGTGCCATAGTTAAAGCCCAAGAGAGAGGAACTGTTGCTCCATCGGTCAGAATCCAGAGGGCTTGACTCATATTAACGGTGAAATAGTATTGAATAAGCCCCATGAACGCTAAAACTTCTCCGTACTGTGTTGATTATTTTTAAAGAAAAGGGAGAGAAAATTCAACACTGATTTTTAAACAGTCGGAATAAACTAACCATAATCAAGTATTTATAACTTGCAATACCCACATCCAACGAACAACGCGCTTCCCTCAATAGTTCCACACAGCTACGAATGCTGCGATCACGAGCCGAAAAGTGAGAAACTACAGACGCTTCTGCTTCTGAAAGCGCCAATCCGGCATGGGCCGCTTTCAATGCTCCAGCATCATTTCCACCATCACCACACATTGCCGTTACGGCTTTTTCCATATGCAATCGAACACATCGGACCTTATCCTCGGGCGTCATTCTTGCAAAAATTCGTGTATCTACAAAATAAATATTTATCAAGGACGCTCAAAGCTTGCTATAAATTTCCTAACCCAGAAGAATCTTCCTCATTATTCCGTCAGTTAACAAAAGGTTAAACGCCCGCCCAGTTACAGCTAATTCAACTAGCGGTCCGCGACCTTGACGCATCAGTTCCAAAGTGTTGTAAAGTTCGCCGTACGTGACAATAGAGCCATCTTCAGTATTCTTCCAAGACACGACACCCTTAAACAAACATCAAATACAAAAATCCAACATAAGGACAAATCTTCAATTCACCTTTTCACCAGCAGCATCTCCAATGTATACAAGTGGTTGTTGACCCAACCCGGTTTCCCTGATCATTCCGCATCGTTTTGCAATATGAACTGCCGTTCCAACGTTATCACCCGTTACCATGACTACTCGACATCCTCCTTCACGTAACTCTTGCAGCGCATCCGCTGTATCCTCTTTCAATTCATTTCTGAACAACAGCAACCCAATAACCCGTGGACTTCCAACCTGCTCCAAAGCTTCCCTTGGCATTGATTTCGCCTGTTCAACAGTGGTTCCAGAAGGAAGGTCTCGTACAGCAAGCGCAATCACGTAACAACCATCTTCACCCGCATGTCTTTCAGCAATTGAGTCGTAATCTGCTGGGATTGACGACTTGTTGCTAAGAGCCTTTATTCGCTCGAATGATCCTTTCAAAAAGACTTGCAATTTTCCAGTAGATAGGTCGTGAACAACGGCGGACATGTATGCGTGAGCGTGAACAAACTCATGACGTTTGATAATTTCAAGAGTTCCCGATCCTGGTTGAGAAGGATGTACTAATGTAGTAGCAGCTCCGCCAGCGCTAAGAGAGACTTCCAAGGTACCACCAGTCGCACGGAACATTTCAACATCTACAAAGTTTCCAACGTATTGATCTCCAACCTGAAAATCAAAATTAACTTTGCGTCGAGACTTTTTTTAATTATACTTACGTAGGTGACAGAATGACAACAAAGCAATCCGTGACGAACTTCGCTTGGGAAACTGTTAAAGTTCTTTTCCACAAGTTTTTCATCCTCATCTTCCAGCAAGTCTGATCCACGCGATGCAGCCTTCGCGAATACCGGTCCAGGTAAAACCGACCGGACACCGAGAAAACTGAGCCCTTCCTTTGTAAGTGTTCCTGTTTTGTCGAAAGCGAAGACCTTCACTTTTCCGGATAACGTAATTCGAGCAAGATCCACACAAAGAATTCCCTTTTTACTCAAACGTTCCGACGCTACACTTTGACCAATAACTAGGACGGCTGGAAGCAATGGGGAGAGAACTTGAGAAATAGTAAACATTCCGTAAAACCACGAATCAATGTCCCTGTAAAAAAAAAAAAAACGACATTAAGTCATTTAATATACTCTTTCCAATTAAAAACTAACCCAAATCCAAGCATTACAATACTTAAAATCAACATAATAATTCCCCAGAATATCAACAATGGGAACACGACTTTCAAGTGCTCATTGAACACGAATGAAACCGGCGATGGATAAAGAATGTCCCTCACCAATCGACCTTTAAGAGTGTTTGCTCCTGTGTGGGTAACTATTCCAAGAACCGGTTCACCCTCAATGTCGGATTGGGCTTGAAGGGGTCGAGTTCCGGCGTGCAGTGAGTTGATTTTGGTATACTCTCGTGAATACGGTACATTTTCATTCTTCACGGCAAATTTGACAACGGGAAGA
The DNA here is from genome assembly GCA_027600645.1 of Nowakowskiella sp. JEL0407. Classification (NCBI taxonomy): domain Eukaryota; kingdom Fungi; phylum Chytridiomycota; class Chytridiomycetes; order Cladochytriales; family Nowakowskiellaceae; genus Nowakowskiella; species Nowakowskiella sp. JEL0407. Next base: position 8,432 of record JADGJK010000061.1, read on the forward strand.
GCCTCACCTGAACATTATTTAGTCGAATACTCGGCAAAAAAAAAGTTCAAAGGCGTCAAACCGGTAAGTGAAGATTCGTCAACAACAACACTTCCACTAATCAATACAACATCAACCGATAGAGAATGATCTGTAGCTTGAGCCGCTTCAGCGATTTCGATAACGTCACCTGGAACGATTTCTTGGACTGGTAGGTCCACCCATTTCTGATCACGGCGAACTCTGGAAGTCCCGTTGAATGCAACCATTTTCAAAACCCGTCGTTGAGCGCGCAAAAATACAAAGACCTTTCCAAATCCAGATATAACAATCACTGCAGTAAGCACCAAACCCATACTATGAAAAAGTTAATTTATGCTTCTAACGGCTTTAAAATACTGAAAGACTTACTAGTAGTAGGAGTAATAGAACCAGATGAAAAGCATCATCATTTGATAAATGTAGAAGAATGATGAAAACCTGTAAATAAAATTAGTAACTCAAATCGTACAAACAACACCAACATACTCCTTAGACAAAGCGGAGAACCATCCATCAGCAGGAAACATAATTGCATTTGGTCCAATACGATCGCGACGTAATCTAGCTTCTTTTGATGTAAGCCCTCTGGACTGCGCGTGTAAATCTGAATGTGAAGGCCCAACATTTGCAACACCAGCCTCAAACGAGTTCGTCTTTTCATCAAAAATGTATCTCACACATTCAAACTCAATGTATCTTCCCTGACCGGTATTATCAAGCAGTTCGTTGTTGTAAACGGGAACAACGTGGACTGAAACATCGGTTCGAGTCGCTTTACGGAGTAATTGCTCAATTCGTCTGACTCTTACTGCAATCCATCCCATTCCTGCCAAATACACAGGCGGTTCGATTCTTTTTTTAATTTTTACCATCGTCGCATTTGCTAAGGGGCATCGTCGTCCGAAATATGTGAGATTGTGTCCTCCGTTAGCTTTTAAAATCAAAAACCAAACAGTTGTCTGGGAAAAAATGGTTTATAATAGGAAATGAAAGTAATTCTTTTATTGCTAACCATGTGCCAAACGAGAATGAATGCTTTACTCAAGTTGGTGTGATTAACAAAGACCATTGCTTCATCTCTGAATGTGAGTCCTGAAAATACCGCATCTAGAATCGAGTCAGCAACAAAAATTTCTCCCCGGTGAGATCAACTTACAATAATCGAGAATGAGAACAAAGATTAACATCACTAATACGACGGATGCCAACCGAATAAATCCCAATGTAATTGCTCCAAAAAAGTCGGGACGATATCCAATGAATTGCAGAGTCAAATCCACTTCCGCTCCAAATAAATCCTGTAACTCCACCTCGCTGTCTTCATAACTCATTGATTTGAACGATCTTGATCGAGTTGGCATTGAAATAGGATCTTTGAACCCCTAAAAACAATTTCATTGATTTTAACAATATCATAATAAAAGCTAACAAAAAGATTACTCGATTATGAATAAACTTGTAAACTGCATGGCTTCCGGCAACGGCAGCAATAGCAAACGCTAAAACATAAAAAAAGACAAACTCCGGTTCTGTCCAAGTAAGATCATGCTCCGTCATAGGCGAGCACTGCAAAAGAAATGGATTCGCCGCATTCGCAGGGCCTTCCGCTTTGTAATCGATCGACAGTGCCTTTGCACACGCTTCATAAAGGGGTTTCTCACCAACTTTTGGATCTTGCGAGTATCCCGTAACGTTCACTTTCAAATTCGAAACTCTTCCGGCCGCATTTGTGACAGTCATACACGGTACAAGCGACGCAACGCCATTCGATGGTAAATTCAAAGGGTTACCTCCTAAAAATCCCCCTTTACACGCACAAAGTGATTTTGCATCAGACGGACACGTTTGCTGGCACGTTCCATCCACGCAGTAATTTAAACCAACTCCACAATCCGGTCGTACTGCTTGGGGGCATTTTTGGATGTCTGAAACGCAGACAACTTGGCATGGAACATTCTCTCGAACAGGAACTGGACATGTTTGACCATCAAGGTTGAATTTATTGACTAAATGAGAGTAAGATTAGAGGTTTCGTTTAATGATACCGAGAAAGCTTACCTTCGTGCCACGGTTTTGCGAAAATTAGGGAAAATGTTGAAAATGTAAAGAAAGTGAACAGTGCTGTCCTCAAAACGGAATGCATTTTTTATGACGATCGGTAATCAGAATGTTGAGAATCAAATGAAGATTACGCTATAGAAAGTTTAAAAGAAAGGTAAGTACTAAGCGACGTTTCAAGCGTGGTTTGAAACATACCGAGACGGAAGCAGACCAACAAACGAGAAAGGAATATGAACTTGAGAAATATACAGATGCAGAGGAAATGTTTACAAAAGAAAACGACGGGGAAAATGTTATTTTGTATTCGGCTGTGTTATTGACTGTTTTGTGAAACCCAATGTTTGAGCCTGCCGTTTCACCAACAACGCCCTAATTTTGATTTCCAGCTGTTTTTTTATTTTTATGCATCTCTAGTAGTTTTTTATTTGTAATTTTACGAAATTTCATTCTCTGGATCGTAAAGTTTTGTCTAATTGCTGCATTCTTTGTAATCGCTTAAAATGGTGAAACATTAATTTTAAAGAGCCTCCAAATGCGTTGAAGTTTAATACCAATGCAATTTCTCCTTGTATTTGTTTCCTATACGGTTCTGCTTTTCCCAGAGCTTCCATTTCATCTATCCATTCCTTTCTTTCCTCGATTTCTTTGACGACTGACAACAAAATATTCAGATCAAATAACAAAAAACCAAAAGTTAACAAACATACGCATATCAAACTCGTCATGTTCAACATCAATCTTCTCATTCACTTTTTTGACCTCAGATATATTCTGGTCGTCTCCAAGCAAAGCCAATGCTTCTGCTTTGATTGTCCCATCTGAATTTAAAGCGTTTGGTGGAAGTTTTCCATCGTATTCCATCATTGTTTGCAATCTCTTTTTTTCAAACTGCGAATTTTCTGTTTAATTGCAACATTTAATAAAAATACTTCGCGTAAGTCAATATATCAAAAGTCGTACTTTTTCTTTGAGGTCTGTATGGTTCAGATTGAAACGCACCAGATTTTGCAATTTGGTCTAACGTTCTCATCGAAGGTCTTGCAGTCCCATTCAGAATCTTTTCTCTAGCAACAGGTGGGAAATCATGTTCTAAGTCTGATGGTGATGGAGAGAATCTTGGAACTCCCCAATAATCCATTGCTAACGAATGTCCAATTCGTGGCTGTTCTTCGGAAGCAATTGGAAGTGAGGCTCCGTCTATTTTAATCAAGTTAAACTTGGAATTTTACAAACAAAAAAGAATGCATTACCTTTGACTAAATCATCAAGAAATTCTTGTTGGTGGAATGTCAGTTTAGAAGATCTCATCATTACTAGACGATTATTTTATGATAAATTTGATTCGAAGATGGGGAAACAAAAACTCATGACATACCTTTCAACAACCTCTGCGTTTCCAAGCTTAATACATTCATACTTCCTTTTTTACTCTTCTTTTTATCTCCGTGACCAGTTCGTTTTTTCTGATCTGACTGGCGAACAGGTGGTTTAACTGGTTTTAGCTCAAATTTTTCACCCATGACAGCATTTGATTTCTCCGATTCTTCAATTTTCGGTGTACTTGTCGCAATTTCCAACTGCCCATTTTCCGATCCACTTTTATTCTCACTACTCGGTGTATTCGCGTCCAAAGGAAACAATTTTTTGACCGAACAGCTCTTCGATACCGCCGTATGTTGCTCTGCAGCCGGTGGGAAATTCAACAAACTCGAAAGCGTCATTCCCGAAAGATCAGGAGTAATAGTCGATAAATCATTCATAGTTTTTGTAACCCCCTGCAGATCAATTTGTTTCGGCGGTAAAACTCTCGCATTATTTATGGTTTTTTTAAAAGAAGATTCCCGAGATTCAGAATCTACTTGACCAAGATACGAAGGACGTTGAGGTAAATCAATTTTCTTCATTCCCCAAATATTTTAAATTTTCGTGACAGGTTGACACCCAGCCTCGCAAGTCAAAAACCCCAACACCAACAACTTTTTACAACAGATGCAAAGGGAACGATTGGTTGAACCTCCCGAACCAGAAATAGTTTACGGCCGTACCAGATCTTCGAATTCTCCGCTAACCGTTCCGTTACGTGCTTTTTTCTCGTTGTTTAGCGTGATTGGAGCATTCTTTATGAATCTCTTGGATAATTTATTCTTGTTTATTAAACAAGCTGCCCCGCAGCCTGCGATTCGTATAAACAACCGGTCGTTTCAAATTGTTAAGCCGTTAGGGGAAGGAGGTAAAATACACACAACCATTTACCGGAAGCACAGTTTTTCACAATGTGTTTTAGGCTTCTCCTTCGTTTACTTGGTGAAAGAAACAAATGGATCCGCGTTGTTTGCATTAAAAAAAGTGCGATTGCAATTACCGGAACAAGTAGAACGATTTAAAGGAGAAGTTGAAGCGATGAAGAGTGTAAATTCACCCCACGTTGTTCGATTGGAGGAGTCGGCGGTATTGAATGGTCGCGATGGTGAACCTTTGGAAGGTTTAATTTTGATGCCGTTTTACAGTAATGGAACGGTAGGAGAATTTCTCTTTTATGATGTTTTTGCCTGTTTAATTGAATTTGACTCATATTTTCAGTTGCAAGATCTTATTGATAAAACGCCGTCGACTGAGTTTCTTCCGTTCAGATTGATTTTACAATATTCGATTGATATTTGCGAAGGGTTACTGGCATTTCAGTGAGTTCATAATTCTAAAATTGTTGAAAGATTACAAATTGTTTTCATTTTTATTAACAGCAAACAAGATCCACCGCATGCGTTTAGAGATCTTAAAGTAATTATTAACCACTAAAAAAAAAAAATAACTGATTAGTAACCTCTTATTTCCAGCCTGCAAATGTTTTGATCGACGATCAAGACCGTGCGGTTTTAATGGATTTAGGATCAGTCGCACCAGCACGAGTTCGTATTGCTACGCGACGTGATGCAGTGGCGTTACAAGATATTGCTGCCGAGACTGTTACCGCGCCGTTCCGTGCACCAGAACTTTTTGATCCACCGACTAATTCTACAGTTGATGAGCGTACGGATTCTTGGTATGCGGATAGATTGGTTTTTTTAAAGGGGTGTGAAAAATTTACAGTTTGTTGTTAGGGCTCTTGGATGCACTATATTTGCATTGGCGTACAGAACTTCACCATGTAACAATTTCCCTTTTTGTCTTATTTTTAAGAGTAAAAATACTGATAACTATGTTAGTTGACGGATCAATGACAGCTGCGGTCGGAGGAAAAATCCCATTCCCGACGAAACCGGATCCATACGGAAAAGCGTTCCGAACGCTATTGCAGATGATTTTAGTTACGGATATGAAAACTAGACCGACGGTTGAACAAATTTGTAAAAAACTTCAGTCTGTGCAGTCTTCGTTGCAATTGGAGAGTTCAGGGCCGTGATAGATAATGATAATTTTTTTGAGAGAGATTTTGTGTTTTTATTAATTTTTTTTTCTAATAAAAAAGAAATTTTGTTGATTTTATTTTTTTGGGGATTGTTTATTTGCGGGGAATAAAAACTGAAATTTTAAATCGTTGAATGTGAGTTGCTTTCGTTCCTATTTTTTTTTTGTTTTGTTTTGTTTTGAGACTTGTTTTTTCGAAACTTTTATTCCAAGTCAATGATCAACTCCTCCACTTTTTCTTTTTCGATTGTTGGTTTGCTATTCTGCGCGAGGGTCTGATTGGTCAACGAAGTTCTCGGAACAAACGAACTATTAACTTCCGGTTCCGTATACATAGCAAAATTATTCGCCGAAGTATCATGCGATATAGTACTCGCCAAAGCCGAATACGCCGTTGTCTTCATAAACTTTGGAATAGAATCCGTCGCCATCAACCTAAAAATATGCGAATGCGCAACGGAAAACATATTCTTCGAAAACCCGTCAATTGATTTCGGGAACGTATCCGCCGTTACACCCGGAGTGAGGATATCGTCCATGTCGATATTTTCTTCATGGAGGAGAGATTTTGGGTTGATGAATTGAAAGTATGGACGTGCTTGTTCAAAGTTTGATTGGATATCTTTTTTTATTGTTCCGATGTTTACTTCGTAGGGAGAATCGGTGACGATGTATTTCAAGTAAAGTGCGATTGCGTGTGGGATCATCATGGTGGGAGTTGGATTGTTTGCGTCTTCGGGTCCTAAAGTTTCTGTTGTGACGGAGGAGGAACGATGGTCGGGGTAAGTCGCAGTTCGGAATTTTTCCACGTCTTCCCAGAATTGCAAGTTTTCGTAACAGAATATAGTTCTTAAGAATTCACCGAATGCTTGAAGAAGTTGTGGGTTTTGAAGGACTTGGTTTAATTTTGCACCTCGACTTTCTTTCGAAACCAATTCTAAAGCATTAATGGACCTTCTTCTCGAACCAGTAGACGTGGTAACAACTTTTTCTCCGACAGCGGATTGCAAAACCATTCCGAGCGCGGAAGCACTTGTCGACGGGTTTGCTTCGCTCACAGTTACAGAACGACCACGAGATCTCGGTCTTTGTTCGGAACTTTCACTCGATTGCGACCAATTCTCCGATCCAATCATTGCCGAAATCGGTCGTTGTTTTTTAAACGACGGAGAAGAAGACTGCGTGACTTCAGATTTCCTGTACCCAACCGCCGAATCAATCGAATCATTCGATTTCACATTAAACAACGCCGCAGGTTCATCCGATTTCCCATCCTCCGACTCCAGCTTAATAACCGCGATCCCAACATTAGTAATCTGATACGATTTCCCATCTTTAATAATTTTCTCATCGGGACTTCCATTAACAGCCGCAATCCACCCCGAATTCAAAAACGAACTCGCAACCAACACCGCTTCATCACGATTCCACACCGCGCAGTTTTCCAATACCCATTCAATAACATCCGACCCGTTATACGCTTTAGAAGTCGCCGTGAATTTTTTCAAAAAGAAGGTTTTGGCTTTTGATGAGATGCGTTGTGATTCAGAGTCGACTAGTTCGATTTCAATGTTGTCGAGGAGTGTACGAAACATTCCGGATAATACGACGTTTGGGAAGTATGATCCGACGAGTTTCATGTCGGGATAGTATAACCTATATCGATTGGTTTTTTCGGTACTTATCGGTGCGGTTTTCCCGTTTTCTTCGAAATCAAAGACGATGGCGACACCTTTGACGGTTAGTGTATAAGGTGATTCGCTGCGAAATTTTGCATTAGCGGTTTTTATGGGGTACGGTGCGATGAATTTTGAGTCGAGAAAGTCTTGGCAGATTGCGATCGAGTCTAGTAGGGATGCTTCGTAGTGCAGGGATACGCAGTTTAGGATTTGTTCGCCGTAGATTATGTCTTGGGATAAGCGCGTGGGGGTATAATTGAAGGTTGAAGCAATGGATGCGATGAAGGTTGCAAATTTGGCATTTCGACCCTAAATCCGTAAGGTTAGTGTTTATCGCTTAAAGATAAGAGACCGAAACATATGGATTACCATCGAGGAAATGTTTTTTTTATCTCTCTGAAATACAATTGATATCAGGGATGTTTGCCGACTTTTTTGATTATCCCAATCAAAAGTGTGACTTATTTATAGATCATGTTTTGGAAATGAAAATTGGACCAAATCATCTACGAATATTTTTTTTAAAAAAAATTTTTTTTTTTTTATTTAAGAAATTCCTGTATGTAGACTTAGCACTTGCAGGATTTCTGAAGGTGTTAGTGGCTTTTTTGGTTTTTTCCCATCGAGTTTAACATTTTCGTACGTCAGCAGTGATTTTGGAGCGGGTTCGGGTTCTTTTGGTGGAGTGATTGGGGGAAGTTTTGATATAGGATCACGAAGAGCGTTCACCCAGGGAGTTGCATGGTTTTGTTCTTCTCCATTGTAAGCTGCCCGCAGATCACGAGCAGAAATTGTCTTTAGTAGTTTGCCCGTTTCAACATCTTTGACCTCCACATCCCACGTCTTTGGATCCGATAACGAGATCTTGCCTTGCTTCTGTAGTTGTTCGGGAAGTGGTGGCATGATTCCAGCCTAAAACACCCGATACATTAATAAAAATCACAATAATTACAGTGCTTTGAAAGTTGAACAATTGAGAATACCTTTTCCAATAACCAAGCAACGCGCGACGTTGGTTGAGCGCCCACACTTAACCAATACTTTATTCGCTCGGTGTCCAATTCCATATGTTTTACGGGGACAGCACCGTTGTTTTTCGTCTTTAGGATCCTGGCACGTTCGGAGTCAAGCAGCTGAATCTCGTCGCCTCTGATTTCCTTCTCGAGATCATCGACGGAGTAAGAGAAGGGATTGTCGGTCGGGTAGGTCGGGATAGGGTTGTAGGAGCCGAGCTTCTCGATGAACTTGCGGTCACGCGGAGAGCGGGCGTTGGCCACGACGATTCCGTAGAAGGGATTATGGCGCACGCCCCAGCACGACAGCCGGATGCGCAAGGGCATTTTTTTTTTCTTGACAGCGAAATGGCGCACACCCCGTCTGCAGCCAGCGAGTGTCCCGTGTGTCTCGCGCCTTTTGAAGACAAGACCGTCCTGGACCGCTGCTTCCGTACGTCCCCTCTCTCTCTTACTCCTCACTCTCACTCTCTCTGCAGATGCCTTTTGCTTCCGCTGCATAGACCAGTGGGCCAACCTCTCCTTGAAGTATCCCCTCTCTCTTTCCGTTACTCTCTCCATGCTAACCCTGGTTTCCTTGTGCAGGTGTCCGCTGTGCAAACAAGACTTCTCCACTGCCGTCCACAACATTCTATCGGACTCTACCTTTACTAAAATATCCTTTTCAAATAACTACAAAAAACAGCTTCCCCCTGCATATCCTCCCTTCCGTCGTCGCGTGCACATCCCTTTCAACAGAATTCGGAGGCAGAGTAGACAAAGAATTGCAACTTCTACCTCAACTGTCGCAAACTGCGATAATGTTGTGAATGATCCTATTCTGCGGAGGAGACAAGTTTACGAGAATAATCTTCGCGCAAAGGTTCTTTCAATTTGTTTTTATGTATAAAAAAACGAATTGATTGTTTTTGATTGCATTTTTAGCATACGGGAACAAGGTCTCAATCAAAGTTTACTGATTTATGTATGTAATCCTCTTTTAGAGTAGGAGTTTTTAAGCTGACTGTTTATATTTCAGCACCTGAATATTTCAAAAGACATCCTGACCGCCTGAAATTACTCACTCCTTGGATCAGGCGAGAGGTATACTGCTCTCATCCTTCTTTCTCTGATTCACTCTAATCATTCATTTCATCTATATATTTCAGTTGGAAGCAATACTGTTCGAAAATTCAGAAATTGTCAAAGAATTTGTTCTCGCCGTAATCGAGAGACACGAAATACAGTCGGATATGGCCATTTCATTATTACAAGAATTTCTCGGTGATAAAGCGGAACTATTCGTTCACGAACTGGTTTCCTTTGCTCGGTCACCGCTTTCCATGAATGCGTATGATTCTACTGTTCAGTATGATGATCCTCAGTCTAGTCTGGTACTTTTGATGTTTGAATTTTTTAGTTTTGGAGTCTGATTTTACTTTAGGGCTCGTCCAGTTCCATTCCAGCACCTGCTATGGATTCTCCCACTGTTGAAGAAGCAGAACATCCAGAGTCTGTGAGAGAAGGAGACCCTCTGGAAGAGGAAACGCCGCGAAAAAAGCTAAAAGAACGTGAAGCATAAAGTCTCAATTTGTACGTAACTTTTATTGCGTTATTGATGGTTTACTAAATTTATAAATCATTAAAGGTCACTCTGTTATCACTATTGCTGTATTAAAATTAATATTGTAAAGAACAAACTAAAAATATGAAATATCATACCCCGTCTTTGTACTTTCCAAGTTTGAATAAACCGCGCCATAACTTTTTCTGCATTGGAATAAGGTTATAAACGCACCCTGTCTCCGAAGATATCCGTGCAAAATCTGGAACTTTGATATTCTCCATCATTTTTCTCGCACGTTCACCCTCTTCACCATTGGATTTCTCCCGAAACATCTCGTGCAGATAAGCGCCAATCAGTCCCTCGTGATATTTCATCTTGTAAGTCTTCGAGTGCTCCAGCGCTTTCGACATTAATCGCACGGCAGTAACCTCTCTCGTATGAATAAACGCATAAACACCCTCGATAATCCATAAATCGCAATTCATAAAATCAAACACATTACACAATTTCTCGATAATCCCGTGCACAAACCACATTTGCACTTCAATCGACTGACTCGCTTCTTTCGGTAACAACGACCGCAACCGAAGAATAGCTTCTAAAATAGTAACCATCGCTTGCCCAAACGAGATTTCCAATAACGCCGGAGACTTTTTCGATTTCTTTGACACTTCTGTATCAGTCAAGACGGTATCCAACGCGGCGATATACTGATCTGGACCGACTTCATTCACCAACAACGCAAAATTAACCCTCGACAGCAAAAGCTTATCAAAAATCTGTCCCAGTAAAAACTGCGCGGTATTAGTTTCCTCCAACATGGTAAAAAACAACAAACCCGACGCAAGTAACCGTAAATCAAACGACCTCGTAATAGTTGGTAAAAACAGTTCACGAAACGTACTTGATTTCTCCGTGTCTTTTGATTTTGTCCATCGTTTAGTTACCATTTGTAGTTCGTGGGTAAGTTTAGTTTTAATTCGATCGGAGAGAATTGTGTGTGGAGTTGTTCGGAATGCGAGTTCAAAGAAGTGGCATTTATGGTTTAAGTGGTGTAGTAGCAAGGTTTCGGGTATGTTTTCCACATCGTAAACTTTCTCAAATGATATTTGTCCAATGTGGGATGCGTCTAGTGTCGCATAAAGTTCTTCTTCCAAAATTTTTTGTGCATCCTTGAATTTCCCGAGTAAAAAATTTGATGTGATTGATATTGAGAAGTAGTGGGAGTAGTTTTGTGGGTGCGCGGGTATTCGGTTGATTATGAGTTTCGCTTCTTGTAAGAAATTTTCCGTTTTTTCAAACATGCCTTGAACAGCGTATGCGTATGCGACAAACGATTTAAATTCAATGTTTGCTGTACTATCTTGAAACTCTACAGCGAGGTCTTCGCCTTTCTTTAAATATATGTTTTGCATTTTTTTCATTGATGGGTTTTGTGAAAGCGCGAATATCAAAAATCCGTATGCACGTAATAAATCCGGTGTCGAGAATGCAAATTCTTCCAACAAGTTTACGGTTTTCAGAGTCCAGCAGACGGCAGAAAGCGGATACATTGTTCCCAACCCGACAACAGAAAACAACGCATTCATTAAACTTCCAGCCCAAAACAATGTTTCATCAACGTTCCACTTTGAAAATAACACGGGAACACTTTGCTTCAACAGTCCACTTAAAATTTCTGCTCCAGCCATGAGTTTCAATCCCATTTTCCACTCCGTCATCTGAATCTCCAATTTCGTAAGTAAATCCTCGGCCGACTCATTACCCCTCAAAATAAATTCCGATTGATACAACGCAAGCGTCGTAAGATACTGAATCCGATTAACAACCGATTCCGGCAACAACTCTCCATCCTCATTATCAATATCACCAGACCCCGTCCACACTTTATCCACAATACTCTGCGCGCGACTTAAACACTGTAACGCCATCTTTCCATTACACATGCCAATTTCCGCTTCCGCCGCGACAACGTAGTAAGATACAGCTTTAACATATGACCCCCCTTTTTCAAAAAAACTCGCGATTACACCAAAAGGTTTATACCCGTTCGTGTTATTAGTTTTCGCAATCAAGTTACAAAGCGAATCCCCGAGTGTTTCCGGGTCATCAGAAGGCGACTGTGTCGGAGACGACGAATCAGTTGAATTCCGGTGAGTTTCCGTACCAGAATCTAATTGTAACTCCATATACTTTGCCGTCGCCATATAAATCTGTCGTTTCCTGTCAGCACCCAACACCGAAAACACATAATCCCGCGTCGTACTATGATTAAATTCATACCCCTCACTAAAAAATTTATCGTCCCGGAAATCTCGATGTTTGTAAATTAGTATCCCTTTTCTTTCCAATTGGTCGAGGATTCCCATGAAATGTGAAAGTTTTGCGGATGAGTAGATTTTTACGAGTGTGTTGAACATTAATTCCATTTCTATAAAGTTTCCGAGTGCCGATATTGTTGTTAGGAAATCTTGTTCTTCTGGCCAGAGTTGGGAAATGTACCGCGGGATTATTTCTTGTGATGTTATGGGTTGGGGTTGGTCGAGGTGATTTTTTTCCGGGTCGGAAAGTTTGTTTAGGTGTGTTCCGCTTTGTGATCTGATTTCTATGCGGTGTTCGTGTTTGGTTGGTGATATGGGATTGGAATTTGTGTCGAATGAGGTTGTTAGACGGCGTTGTCGAGATCCGGAAACGTTTAAGGAGGTTGAAGCGCCGGTCGATCGTAATTCTTCTAATTGTCGGATAACGAAAATTGGTATGCATCCGGTAACTTCGACGAGTTTTTTGAAGGTTTTATCTTCACGTTGGATTGTTTTCCCGAGGAATTTGCGGTATAATTCAATACACTCGGATTCGGTCATTGGACCGAGAGTTATTATGGTCGAGTTTGGGAGTTTGCGGATTTTTTCAGTGGTCTGTGTTCGTGGTTTGTAGTGTGATGTGGTGTTTGAGGGTTGGTTTTCTTGGTTTGCGGATGGTTTTTCTGAGTGTAAAGGTCGTGCGATTAGGACAAAGTATATTTTTATTCCGGATGGTCGTGAGAGTTGTAGGATTTCGGTTAGGAGTTCGAGACTTGCGAGATCGGCCCACTGCAGATTGTCAACTGACCGTGAGATTAAATGAGTGAAAAATTAGATTATTTTGTGATTTAAAGATACGGTTATGAGAGTTTTCTTGTCTTACTTATAAAAACTAAAAACTGTCCACGAAAATGATTCTGAAAGACTTGTAACAATGTAGCAGCGATTTTCTTCAGTGAGCCTGCACCGGACATGACCGTTTTGCTAATCGTAGTTTCTTCAAACCCCGTATAAATCAACGGATTCAAAAGAGGGACCAAGTCCCTCCCGTGTTTTCGATTTCTGTCGACCAAATATTCTTCAAAGAATTTTTTTCTTTGTTCAGTACTGCGGCCACGGAATGTCTCGCTGAAGTATGTTTCGACGAATAAACTTGCGGTTGAGAGTGAAACGAGTTCAAGTTCTTCTGAGATTGAGGTGTAGAAGGTTACTCCGCCTGCTTGTTTGAACTGGTCTGCGATTTTGTGAGAGAATGCCGATTTTCCAATTCCTTTAACGAAAAATATTAAAATGTAATTGCATCCAAGTCAGCTGACAAGATTTACCTTGTTCCCCTTCGATATACATACACCGACTCTGAATATTTGTTTCCTTGCAGGTTAAATATCCTTGTATCAGAGTAGAAATTCTACTTAATTCGGCAGTCCTTCCAACATATAACGAACTCGGTGAATCCAAACTATCCAGTCTCGCCATCTCCCTGACCAAAACAAGTCTTCGCTTTCTCCATGCACTTCTCTCAGTCTCCCACAAACTATCAACCTTCTTCGCGGCACTCAAAGTATTTGAACTTCCAATACTAATAATATCTTCCAATTCTTTAAGCTGAGAAGACAACTCTGATTTTCTCGGCGGAGACAAAGCCGAAGCCGAAGCACTCGTGGCCGACGTAACTTCTGGTCTCGTCGACAAATGAACAACAGTACTTAACCTAACCCCCGCCTCCAAAACCGCATCATTCAACTTTACTTTGGGTTTAATCAACCGACTCGAAAAAAACAAGGCCAACGGCAACAACGTAAACAAACACAAACAAATAATACACCCAATAAACACCGTAAACGGAATAAACGTCCGCATGACACCGGGAGAAGACCAAATAGTAATTGCGATAATTATATCTTTTATCACGAGGATTATTGCTCCTGATGCCCAGAGTTTGTTTGCTTCGAACCGCGGCATCGGCATCGCTCGACGGAATTTCCAGACTTGTTTAGAGAAAATTATTAAAATACTGGGGTTACATATCCCCAAAAACACCGCCAGAAAAGTCAACAACCGATGTCGTTTAAACCACCTCTTCATACCCAGATTAGTATGCCGCATGGAAAACATGGAATAAAGGTTCCATAAAAACCCTAAAGCCGAAAGTATCACGACGAGAACTAGCACAGGACGATAAATTTTCCCTTCATACGAATTAAAACCGTTGAGTAAAATATCACCGATATTTAACGGATCATGCGATTCGTTCATGATGAGACCTAAATGTACAATCAACACAACGTCCGTGCAAAAATCGTAGATTGTAAACATGGCAACGATGAATTTCCGGGGATCTAGTAACCTCTTTTTCTTATTCATGTAGACTGCGATTGTGGTGGAAATTAGAAAGAGGGCGATCAGGGATAGACATACGATGTCTTGGATTGTAAAGTTCATTCCGTAACAAGATCTTTATCTTTTTTCTGCTGACGTAATGCGGTAGAATGGAAATACGGGAGAGAGAGTGATTGGCGGATTTGTGACCGCATCAGATGAGCCATATTGGGAGTGACAGATGACAGACGATCCGGCAAACTACCAACCCACGCCCGAGGAAGGCGTGGTCCTCAGAGTCGCCACGCGCAAGTTCATGTCCGTCTACTTCCTGCATCTCAGTACGTCCCCGGTATCCTTCCCTTTCCATCTTCTCTTTCTAATTCTTCAGAACAGGTGTGGGTCTTGGTTCCGGCTTTCTATTCGGTATAAAATGAGTTGTTGGAAATTTTAATCATCATGATAACCCAGCATCCTGAAATTTAAAGCTCGGTACATGAATTGGCCAATACGAAGTACTCGCGGGTTAAGTTCACTGGCCTTTTGTGGATTAATAGGAGAGGTAATACTGAAATTATTCTCAACAGCTAATCAAAGATTTATCTGTGTTTTAAAGTACTCGGGACGAAGAAGGGGAATTGGACAAGCAAAACAAATTTTAAATGAATTACCGGATTCCTCGAAAATGAAACAAATCTTATTAAAAAGGTAGATTGTAATCTCGAAAATTATCCTTTATATTTTCAGATATTCACCTCAACCTTGTCATAAACAGAGGATCAACATTTGGAGAATTCTCACCAAACCCCGAAAAACCAACTATTTCAGAATCAAGCACGAAATCAGGCGTCAGTGTAGACTTGGAACCGATATCAGACAGTGCATGGAATCGAATACGGAGGCAGAATGAGTCGAGTTGGGATAAATTAAAGTACAAGCAGCCGGAATCGAATGGTGATGATACGAGCGATGAAATGTCGAGTGTCGATGATAATGTTAATAGTGATGAGGTGGTGGTGTCGAAGCCAAAGAGAAATAAGTATGGTGATGAAATTTGAAACAGTTTTGATAAACAATAACAAAATAATAAATAAATGAAAAGTTTAAAAATGAGAGCACTTTTCTTTATAATTTTATATTTTTTAGATTTTTTTTTTAATTGTAACAGATTTACATATATCTTTTTTTTTTCTTTCCTCTTATATGTTTTTCGATATCGGAACATTTCTTCGCAAACTTCTGTTAGTTCCACTTGCTTCCGTTTTCCCCATCTTTGATTCTTTCTTCTGTTCAGTTTTCTTCCCTGATTCCCTAAACCCCGAATAAAAATTCGGTAATGTAAATGACTTTGGTTGCGTAGACCGTAACGTCGGATTGATTTGTCTGCTTCCCGATACCGTCGCATGCATATGAACTGCCATTGCGGGTTTAGCGTTCGTGCACTTTATCGGCGTGGATCTTCCAATTACCGTCCAAGCCGTTATACTTTTACAAGTTTTACATGAATGTGGTTGCGCAGTTGGAGGTAAAGTTGGCGTTGCGATTGACATTGCAGACTTTGTGGGTAAGTTTGGTTTTGGATTTGAGTCTTTTTCGAATTTTAAAAACCGGATTGATTTGTAGATTTTTGAGAGGAAGCTTGGTTTTGGTTGTGGTTGCGTTTCGGTAGGTTTTGGCTGGAATGGTGATTTCTGGTTTTGAGGAATTTTCAGTCGAGTACTGGTAGTCTTTGATGACGACGCAAGAGAATTTGATGTTGGAGTTGCATAATCGTTTGCTTGGGTATTGGAGTTTGCAGCAAGCGGGAAGATTTCAGTCAAAGTTGATTCATCATGTAGAGTTTCAAATTCCGTTGGTGTTTGATTAATGTTTTCTAGCTCAGAATCTTGAGATGCAGTTCTCAGAATTTCCTTTGAAGACCGACGTCGAACGTTGGGATTTACTTGAATTGCAGAGTTTACACTGGAAGAGCGGTCTGAGAATTCATGGGATTTTCTGATTTCTTGTTTGGAATTTGTATCAAATTGCGTCGAATTACTCGGTTCTCGAGCTGTTATTACTGTTATTATATCTTTGACCGTTTCTTGTTTCAAAGTTTCGACATTTGAAAGATTCGAACTTGACCGTAAACTTGAAACTTCCGAAAACAATGCTTTGAATTTTAACTTTTCATTCTCAAGTCCTTTCAAAAAAAAATAAAATAAAACAAAATTTTTGTTAAAAACATAACGTTTTTTTATTATTGTACATAAAAATAAGCAGTTAAAACAGTTGCGGCTGCCAAAACTATTAATTGCACACCTGAATTATTCAAATTGTCCTGTTTTTCTTGAATTCTATCGATTCTCTGCGGAGAAGGATTCATTTCAATTTTCAATTGTTGGTTAGTTACCGTGCTATTCGATTTTGCTTCAGTCGTGGTCTCCTTTATTGACAATTGCCGGCTATTTTCTGTGGTATTTGATTTTGGTTCTGTCGTAGTTTCTTTTATTAAAGGTCGTTTATCTGTTTTTTCCAGAGTTTGCGCGGTTTCTTTTACTGAAGGTCGTTTATCAATCGCTTCATGAACTGGATTTTTCTCCACTTGCGGATTGTCCGTTTTTACCTGTGGTTTGCTGGTTGTATCATTTTCCGTAGTGTTTAATTTTTTTTCTGTCGTGATTTCTTTTATTGACGGTTGATTATCCATCGTATCATGAATTGAAATCTTCTCGGTCGGTGTTTCCGTTTTTACCTGTGTTTTGTTGGTTAGATCATTTTCTGTGGTATTTGATTTTGTTGTTTCTGTCGTGGGTTCTTTTATTGACGGTCGTTTATCCATCGTCGCATGAATTTGAGTTTTTTCGACTTTTGGATCTTCAGTTTTTACCTTTACTTTGTTGAGAGTTTCTTGAATCTGCTTTTTCTCAGCTGGTGGATCTTCCGGTTTTACCTGTAGTTTGTTCATACTTTGATTTTTCTCAACTACCGGCTCCATCGGCAATTTATTGGTAGAGTCATTTACCGATGATTGCGAGAAACTGGATGACCGCGAATCATTCAATTCCGCAGACCCTTTCTGCGGCGACGTCACCGTGGACCCCAGAGACCTTGAAATAGATTCCCACTGTGCGATCCGATTCATAATTGACGTTCCTGGAATAATAGGCGGAGGCGACGACTCGAAAGAATTTTTCCGTGGTTTTTCGGGGATTTGGAATCGTTTGTTTAGTGAAAAATCTGGCGATAATTCATTTTTTGAATTTCCTTTGGCGGAGTTTTGTGGTTTTGGTGAGAGTTGGGGTGGGGTTGTGGAAGATTTTCTTTCTGGTTGTGGTGATGTGGAGGATTTATATCTCGGTGGAGAAGGAGAAATTGGAGGTTCGGGTTTTGGCGGACTCTTGATGGCGTCTTTCGTGAGGGTTGCGTTCTCCGTTGTCGATAAAACAAGTTGAGATGTTGAGGTTCCCGTATTACTTTCAACTGTAGGAGTTTCGAGATCCGTTGAATTGCCGAGTTTTGTTCCGGATACCGCTTTGTGGGGCAGATCAACAATAAACTTCGAGACAGTTGGTTGCTCGGAGTTTATCCCGTTTGTTAAACTATCCATTTCTTGCGTTTTTGCTTTTGCAGAAATTTTCAATTCAGTTACAGGTTTTGATTGCGATGAGAGGGGTAAACTCGCAGACTCATCTTCTGGTCCAGATTCTGTACGTTTAAAGGATTGGATGTGTGTAGAAACCGAGGATAATTTGACGTTTGAGGTTTCTAGATCTGGTTTTGATTGCAAAGGTGGAATTTGCTGGGAGACTGGGGTGACGAAATTTGAGCGACCATCTACCTTTGAAGTTTCCGAAGGTTTTATCGGATCAGGTAAAACTTTTTCTGATTTAATTAGAGGCTTTGCGTCTTTTGGGCCATATACAGGCTCGTTTAAGATTTTTGGTTCCTCCAATTGCGAGACTTTCTCTAGCTCAAATCGATTAAATTCTTGCGAAACAGGCGGACGATTGATATCGTTGGCAGTTTCTTTGATTTTTGCAGTTTCTGAAATTTGAGCTACTTGTTCAAAACTTTTTGGTTTGAGAGGAATCTCCACCGATGATTCGTTTGAGACAGCTTTTTGTTCATTCTTCTCTTGTGTAGAGTTTATGGATTCTTTAACCATTTCATTTGAGCTTGCCAATCGTGGAGAAATCTTCTCCACTGATGACTCATTCAAGACCTCCCTTGCCTCATTTTTCGTTTGTGTAGAGTTTATTGAATCTTTCAGCATTTGTGAATAATCCGCGAAATCAGACTTTTTAAGAGATGTCTTCGAGGATTCCGTTATTATCGCGGTATTGATCTGTGCAGGAGAATTATCTGAATCTTTTGTAACTGGTTCGGGTATATTTTTGTCTAAAGCTTTTGGTTCGGAACCTTTGGGTATCGAAATTTCATCGATTTTACTTTTTTTCTCTGATTCAGTTGTTGGTGGCGATATTTGATCTTTCCTCGTTACTTCTGCAAGAGTTCTCTGTTTATTTTGCTCTGATTCCATTGTTGTTGATAGCGATTTTTTGTCTTTCTTTGTTCCTTCGGTTGCTTGCTTCTGTGGCGTATCTTCTGTAATTTTCTTTTCTGGTGACAAAGTTTCGTTTTTCTTGGATATTTCAGTAGTTTGTTTCTGTTTCGATTTTGTATCTTCTGTATCTTTCTCCACGACTGATTGAGACAAAGGTCGCTTTTCAGTGGTAGATTTTTCATTTTTCTCTGATCTTTCCTGATTCTGTGATTTTTTTGTCGGTGGTTCTTGGTGGTTCTTTCTTGCCTCGGAAATATTTTCAGAGAGTGTTTTTCCGTTGGTTTTAGATGGTTTTTCGTCATCTTCGTTGTCGCTTTGTTCCTCTTCGTCATCTTCGTCATCTTCATTATCTTCCTCTGATTCGACTTCTTCTGGTTGGTTTTTCAAAAATTCATCCAAATCTGCGGTGTTTGGGAATCTTTTTCGCATATCTATTGAAAGAATAAAAGAAGAAAATAAGAATCAAGAGTGTTTCCACTTCTTGCTAGAATATAAAATTTACCAGCGAGGATCTTTTTAATTTCTTTAGATTTTTCTTCCAACGCTACATCCTCAACTTTCTCACCATCAAAAGTTTCCGGTTCCAAATTAACAGGTCCATCAATAGGATAAAACCACTCGCCAACCAAACTCTTCTCCTTCACACCGGGTTCCAAAACAATTTTCCCACCGGGATCCTTTCTCCCTTGACAACACACCAACATTTTAATAATCTGCACATGCCCCTCAGCCGCAGCACAATGCAACGGCGTCCAACCCTCCCGATCACGAACATTAACCTTAATATCCAACTCCTTCAACAAAACCTTCACCATCTCCACATGCCCATGCGTACACGCCAAATGCAACGGAGTTAAACGTTGCTGCGGAGAAATAATTTTATTGATATCTAGTTTTTCTGATAAACTCGGAACGGAAATTTGGGCGAGGAGTGCGAGTTCGTCGACGATTTTTAGGTCTTGCAGAGGGAGACCGAGACATCTTCGTAGTGCTGTGAAGGAAACGTTGTCGATTGGGTCGCCAAATTGAGAGATTTGGAGCATCATTGTTGATGGATCGAATGTTACGCGGCGGCGTTGGTGGGATAGTTTTGATGCGGATTTGTTGGATATTAGGATCCCTGTTGGTCGTTTTGTGTCGGTTGGTGGTTGTTTTGAAGAGTTGGAAAGGTTGTTGGGGTTTAGGAGGAGTGAGTCGATGGATTTACTTGGGCTTAAGAGTTGTTTTGGGTCGGCGTGGGATTGTGGAGAGAGGAGTTCTGATGTACTCGACGAGATTGATTTTAGATGGGATGGAGAAATTTTTTTGTCTTGTGACGGCACGGATTGGGAGCTGGGGGTGATTGGGAGTGATTGGATTTTTTCTTGTGGGGAGGAGATTTTGGTGTTGTTGGTCGGGAAGGATCCGAAAGTGAATTTTTGGTCTGTGATTGGAGATATTGGAGATCTTGGTTCTTCGCGCGGTCGACTAGCTTCGGAAACGCAAGTGAAAGCTTTTCTAGTTTCATGATCGTCAGTACAATCAACTGGTCGATAGCCTAAAACGGAATTTTTTATTCGATTATTGTTTAAAAAAAAATGATTGCGAATTATAAAAGATCTTAAAGATCCTGTAGAGGGGAGAATATAGTACCTCGATCATTTTTCTTATTGGGATTAGCACCATGTGTGATCAATTTTTCAACCAACATCGACATGCCATGAAACGCGGCCAGATGCAGCACTGTGTTGCCAGAACCCCATACTCTGCCTAAAAATTCGTACATGACTTTGCGAGCCTCCATCTCATTAGTGATTCTGTAAACAAACTCCAGGATCTCAATAGCCATATCTTCATCACCCAACATGCAAGCGATCTGTATAGCGTTCAGATTAGCAACACTTTAAGAGATATGGTTAAGGATAAGTAAAAAAATAGATGTAAACGAGTAGAAGAACCTGGGTCCCAGTAGTTCGCAAGCATCGTTCAAGAGATCCTTGTCATGGGAGAACTGATGGTCGTCGTTGGGAAAGTTCTTGGTTAGCAGGAAGCTGAGGAAGAGCGACTCGTTGTGCTTATTTTCCAGGAGGGAGATGAGCAGAGACTTGTCGCACGAGACAATGGCGTCGAAGAAAGAGGCCAGTGGTTCTTCGTCCATACGTGTGCCGTTGACAGCGTCAAACATGTCAAAGACAGAGGGCAAGAAGCGCAGGAAGCGGAGGGGAAAGCACTCCAGCACAGCCACGCCCTCCACGCAGTCTGAGCCCCCACTGGACTCCCAGGACTCGCTGTCTGATGTGAGTCGGTCTCTCTCCGGCCCTTTCTCTCTTATCTCTCTTGTTTGCAGGTTGAAATTGTCTACGCTCCGGACTCTGTGGATCTAGATGCTGTCGACCCCTCATTCTCGGAATTCAAAAACGTCTTTGCTCGTTTTGCTTTCTCTGTCGACTCTGCGGACGCTTCTGCCGATGTCGTGGTCCCAGACAAAGCAGAAGACGCTAATCTGGACTCGGACGACGAAAGAGTCGATGTTGAAGGTGAAAACAACATTGAAGAAGAAGATTTGAAAATTAGCCGTAAGAAATTGCGAAAGGAGAAACGTCTTTCCGTTGCAGAGTTGAAACAAATTGTGAAAAAACCCGAAGCTGTCGAGGTACCTTGAAAAGTTCATTTTCTCTTGAACAAACTCGTTGAAAAATAATTTATATTTGACTTTTTCTCTTCGGTTAGTGGGTGGACGTTTGCGCTGCGGATCCAAAATTACTCATTGAACTGAAAGCTTATCGCAACACCGTCCCTGTTCCTATCC
Organism: Nowakowskiella sp. JEL0407; assembly: GCA_027600645.1. NCBI lineage: Eukaryota > Fungi > Chytridiomycota > Chytridiomycetes > Cladochytriales > Nowakowskiellaceae > Nowakowskiella > Nowakowskiella sp. JEL0407. The sequence goes on from JADGJK010000061.1 coordinate 30,110, forward strand.
ACTGGCAGCAAAAGAGAAAATATTTACAAGGCAAACGTGGTATTGAGAAACCTCCGTTTGAACTTCCGGATTTTATCAAAAAAACTGGAATTTCCGAGATGCGTTCTGCTGTGCGTGAAAAGGAGGACCAACAACGTTTGAAGTCCAAAACCAGGGAGCGTCATCAGCCGAAAATGGGGAAATTGGATATTGATTACCAGAAACTGCATGATGCTTTCTTCCGTTGGCAAACAAAACCAAAATTAACCATTCATGGCGATCTGTAACGATCTACTCTCTGTTTTTGAAAATATTTACCTCATCTCTATTAATTTTTCTAGTTATTACGAGGGTAAAGAGTTTGAAACAAAATTGAAATTGAAGAAACCGGGACAACTATCCGAAGAATTGAAAATCGCCCTAAATATCCCGTTACTCGCTCCTCCGCCCTGGCTGATCAACATGCAGCGATATGGTCCTCCCCCCTCTTATCCGAATTTGAAAATTCCTGGCTTGAATGCTCCTATCCCCGAAGGTGCTCAGTGGGGTTATCATCCTGGTGGTTGGGGTAAACCCCCAGTTGATGAATACAATCGACCTTTGTATGGTGATGTCTTTGGTACCGTTGTCCCAGAAATTCCTACTGAAGTAAGTTTTTTTATCACTTGTTGATTATTTAATCTGAATTTAAAAAAAAAACTCATTGCAGCATGTTGCTCCTATTGAACGTGAATTGTGGGGTCAACTTGAATCGGATGAAGAGGAAGAAGAGGTCGAAGAGGAAGAAGAGGAAGAGGAAGAAGAAGAGGCGGCGACGGAAGAACCCATCGAAAGTGGTCTTGTCACTCCCAGTGGAATGGCCAGTGTACCAAGTGGACTGGAGACTCCAGAGTTTATTGAACTCCGTAAAGACTCCAGAAAGTATGCTTGTAAATTTTAATTTCTTTGATATTTTTTAATAACTATCCTGGTAGAATGGCCGACGACGAACCAAAACAACTTTATCAAGTTCTTCCCGAACGCGCAACTTCGACCAGTGGACAGTTCATGGGTAGTCAACATATTTACGACCTTACCGCTGCCGCTAAGAGTTCCAGCAAACGAAAGGCTCAAGGAGTTGACGTGTCGTTCAATCCGGAAGATCTCGAACAGGGTTTGGACGAGGAGGCGCTTCGTCAACGTTACGACCAACAGGTCTCAACATCTTCAGAATCAAAAGGAGAAGACTTTTCAGATATGGTTGCGGAGCATGCGAACAAACAGGCCCAACAAGCAAAGAAAAGAAGAAAGGAAGAATCGAAGAGTTCAAGTTCATCAAAGAAAAGAGAATTCAAATTTTAAAAATAAAATGGAGAACAGAGATTTATTTTTGTTTATATTCTCAAGTCAAGGATTAAATTTTTTTTTTCTTAAATAAGACTTATTTTAATCTTCCTTAGAATGTTGTTCTATAACGTGGTTCTTCTTGCCACCCCAAGAATGTGACCAATAACTAATTGCAAACCCTTTTTGATGAGGAAGACCGGTGGCATTATGAGCTGCTTTGCATGCTCTGCTGTCGAATGTTTTTCTCGCGGCACTACAAATGTTGTAAATAGGCATCGGCGGATTATTCCAACTATACGGGAAAATTACACCTAAATACAACACTATTAATCTCTATTATTTCAAATAAAATCCCATTTCAAATACCTGGTTCTAACAAATGTATTGGTTCTCTGTCGGACAACGGAACATGCTCCAAATAACTCTTCCACGCATCAAACAAGACCACGGGACCCGTCAACTCTTCCACACTATACTTTGGCTTCCCATCCTTGCCAACCTTCATATCACTCTCCGCCTTCCAATCCGCAACACGTTTCGCAATCAAATGCAAACAATGCATCCAAAACGAATGACCAGGACGCGACGCCATCCACGCATTAGGAATATTATGTTCAAAATGGTAATGATCCGTCATCAACGGCAACAACAATTCCGGCAACTCAACTTTACCCCCTTTCTTCGACTTTAAAACCCTCGCCAACGACGAATTCAATTCCTTCACATGGGCAGCATCAACAACCACCAAACCTTTGGGTACATTAACATTCAACTTGGATTCCGCCATCGCACGAGTATTCCAATCACCATCATTCAACGTAACCAACACAAAATCCAATAATTCATCAATTGGTTTCAACGCCTCGACGTCCAAATCCGCATACACGCCGCCGTATTTATATAAATACATATACCGGACCGCGTCGGCTTTGGAAATTGGTTTGGGGAGTGTATCGTAGGTTTCGAGGAACCATGGGAAATGGTTTACCACGAGATTACGGTTTTGTGCGTCGGTCCAGAGTGTGTATTGGTACTCGGGGTTTTGTTGTTTCCAACTTGATGCCCATTCTTCAAATTTCTGTTATTATTTGCAAGCAGTGAGTGAGAAATTGGGTGTGGTTTGTGAGTGTGGGAAAAAATTATGTGGGTTAGCAAAAAATTAAAATTAAAGGTAATAAAAATGTTTTAATTTAAATACAGCTGGTAAATGCTCATTTTTCCAAGATTGGTGAATAATCTTTGGTATACTACGTTTCGAAAAACTCTTCTCCCTGTCCATAGAATTCAACGCATTTCGTAATTTCTTATTCTCGCGCTCTAATCGCTTCTTTTCCGTCTTGAATTTTATCGCTATTTCCTTCCAGTTTTTAAATTTCGGAATTGTTAGCCATGAATTTTGCTGAGTTGTGGGCTCAGTTGGTGTGTCGATGGGTGAAGTTTGGTCGTCGCTAAAATATAGAATTATGAGGAACGCCGCCGTTATTAGTAATAGAATTGGTATTATTCTTCTCTTCGGGAGTGCGATTTGTGATAGTTTATATCGAATATCATAGTAGTTTTGCATCGTCTATTTGTTTTTGAAACACACGTTCGAATTTCGAAACAAGCAAAAGGCAAACAACCCACCCAAGCCTGCTCCACTTACCACAGCCATCCTAAGTTTTTCTTAACTTGAATTTTATGTTTTGTATTGTGATATCACGCTCTCTTTTTTGTTTTTAATAAAAAAGTCCATTCCTTTTCTTTCCCTTATCTTTTTCAAACTCAACAAATCCACAAAAAAATATCCACTGTGCTTAATCCTGCTTTGTAAATGATCGTACCGCTGGTGGTGGAGGAGTTATACTTCTCGTCAAAGGACCTTGACCCGAAGATCCATATCTTCCTTTCCGAATGATATCGTCGTCCTTTTCTTTGACTCTTAATCGCTTCGATATCCAAGTTTTTAGCGTTGTGAACATATTTCCGAATCCCAATATTAAAAACAACAAAGCCGTGACTGCAATCTAATAAAATCACAAAGCCTAAATATAAAATAATAATGGTTCAAAAATGAATATACCTGCCACTCCTTGTCCTTGGGATCCTGAGCTTGATACAGCTCATACAAAATGTATGAATTATGCAGTTGCCACAGCTGACCCACAATGAGGAACGGCAAAATTAAGAAAAATTCTCGGTCTAATTGATTGGTATGAAGTCCATCTCCCATAACCGTGTCCATAGGTTCTACCCGATCAAGTGCAACCAACACGTACAATCTAGAACGTTGATAACGATATTGTAAGAACTGAACTGCCCCTAAATATAGAGAAAAATATAGAAATCTATCTCTGAATGCCATATACGACGGATATGGCCAAATCTACAAGAAAAATCCAGCTTTTGCAACAAAGAATTAAAAAGAGTAAAATACCAAAAGTATGCTCGTAAGAACTATACTAAGATAATGATGTCCAAACCACCAACTACGAATTCTCGAACCATTAACCCACAAAATATGTTCCCTCAGCGTACACGTACAATAGTAATAGAGTAACGAAAAGGTGTATAATGCATTAAAGATACGATTATTAATTACAAAGAGGTTGAAAGCTGCAAAGGCTGTCGTATACAACGTCATTCTTAACTTGAACACTTCGTATTCGCGTTTATAATCCAATCGAAGTTTTCGTGGTCGCAGTGCAAACGGAGCTGTTGTACCAAGTGCGAGTTTGAGAATAAATCTATAAAAAAATAAAAGATTAAAATTTCAAAAAAAAAAAAAAAAACTTGAAAAATTTTTTTTTTTAAAATAAAAACAAAAAAAATTAAAATAAAAAAAAAATTTTTTTTTTTTTTATTAAAAAATTTTTTTTTTTTTTTTGGTCATTTGGGTTTAGGTAAAAATCAATTACATTCTCAAAGGAACAACAACAACCATCGAACCCGAAACAGCAACCACGGCCACTTCCAAAACTGCTAATGAACCCGACTCCGAAACCGACCAATCCTACCATACAATGCAATCCCTAAAATTCCCCGACCGCCTCCAATCCCACGTAACCAAACACAACATCCGACTTCAATCCGACTACAAAGCGCACTACAAAGTCTTGTGCACGGCCATCGAGCAACAATCACCCGCCAAAATCCTAGCGTGTCTCCAACAAATGCAATATTCAGGTGACCGGATTGATTCCGCGCGGTTATCAACTAGTATAGTAATTTTCACCAAACACGACGGATACATTGACGACGCGATAAAATACCTAAAAATTTTAATGAAGCAGTTACTCCCTCTACAAAATATCAACCCGGGGTATTTATTCTCCCCAATCATTGCGATATGTAAGAATTTTCTAAGAAATAATGATATTTCACGGTTTGAAGGGTTGATTAGGATGTTGACTACGACTGTAGAGAATCAGTATAACATTGAAGTACTTAATGTGTTGTTGGTTAGTGTTTTGTTAAGGAAGGAGAAACGGTGGGAGGGTGTTGATGATGCGTGGATGTTTTTTAAGCGATTTGTTGGCGGTGGGTATTTGGTGCCGAATGTGAGGACTTTTGAGGGGTTGGTTGCGGGGGTTGATAAGTTTGTGTTTTGGAGTCCGAGTTTAAGAGTTTTTGATTATCGCGGTGAGGAAAGTGGGAGTGGGGGTGCGAGGGATAGAGGGAATGCGGATGGAGATGCACAGAGTTTCCAAAAACGCGTGTATGATATGTTGGATGAAATATTGGCGACAATGAAATCGCATAAAATCGAACCATCGACAAAGATATTAATGGACTTGTTACAAATCTACACGCGATTTAATCGGCCGGATTTAGTTGCGAAATTAATTCGGTCTGTAAAGAACCCTGAGGATCGACGAAAATTGCAAGGACTCGCGGTAACGAGTTTCTTGGACGCGGAGAAGATTTCTGAGGCGGCGGGGACGGTTATGAGTGATAAAAAGTTGTCACGCGATTTTTATATCGTGAAGAAATTGGTTGTAGAGTTAACTTCGGGTGTTTATCATAGTTTAGGGGTAAAAAATATGCGCGTGACAAAAGGTAATGCTGTCGTTGTGATGACGAATACACAAGTTGCCGAAACAATGTCACGGAATTTATTGAATTTAACGGATAACCAGATTGTCTATTTCAAAGGGTTATTGGCGATGGGGTACTCTATTGAGTCACGGTATGAAGATGCGTTTCGGGTTGTGAATTCGTATAATCGGTTTGTGGAGGCGACGGATGTTATGTTTATTTTGACAAAGTTGAAGATGAATGATATTGCGAGAGAGTTTGTTATGTGGTGTGTTGGTGGTGGGAAGGGTGATGTGCCAGAGTTTATTAGGCATAAAGTGAAGGTGACGATTGTTGGGTTGGATACGGAGGGGTTGATTATGAGTGGGATGCGGTTGTTTGCCAAGATGGGGGATATGGAAGGTATGGAAAAGTTTTTAAAGTTTGGTGCCAAGCGGTTTCGGGGCGCGGAAAGTAATTGGATGTTTGTTGAGGAGATTTGCTGTGGAAAGTCGTCGGTTGGTGAAGTCAAGGAAACGAATTTTGTTGAAACGAAACCCGAAAACGAAGATTTGGTCGTACCAAAGACAAAGAATTTGTCGTTTATTTCAATCTCGAATTGCGTTTTGGAAGGATACATCCGGAAGCTTGGAAAACTAACCAACCGAATACTCTCCGAAAAGGACACCGAAATCGAGACCTCGAAATCGACTAAACAATCTACACCAGAACGCGAAACGGAACAACAACTCGCCAAACTAATAAACAAAATCCAAACGATCCATAAATCAACCTTCAACAAAATCCCACTATCCAACGAATCTTTCGCGATTTTAGCCGCGACTACAAATAAATCCATGGCAGGACTCGTCCAAACTGGAGCAATGTTTCACGTAAACAAAAACCTATTACAAAACAGTGAAATCTTTATCCCCCAATTCATCCAAAAAATCATCCCGCCGACATGGATACAATCAGTTAACGAACAACCACGATATTCATCTAAACAACTTAATACGAGCGATACAAACGCCACCGAAAAACATTTACATGGCGTAACGTTTGGAATCAATAACGTAACTGTATCGTTAATGTTCGAGTACGCCGTCTTACTAGATCTCCTAGCATCACGAGGGAAAATCCCCGCAGCAGAATCTCTCACTGACTCGCCAACAAAACCAACACCCAACGAACCGAACCAAACGGAAAACGAAAGTATATTTTTATCACAAACTTCAACACTCTACCTCGAAAAATTCTTCTTCGAATTTCTAAAATCCGGGTTCCCGATCTCACCAAGAAACTACGAAACGTTAATACTATCATACTGTAAAATCGGTCAATTCTCCAAAGTTTTACAAATTTTGAAAAATGAGTTTAAGAAAATCCCCATGTTGGAGTACCAAAAACCAAATGTTTCGTGGGTACATAGTGGGAGTGGTGGAACGTTACGTGTGAAGGTGTTGAATGAAGCGCGGAAAGTTAAGGATGGACAAGATGGATGGAATGTGTTTTTGATCGAGGTTGTTAAACTTGTTAAAGAGTTTGGAAGTGAGAGAGAGTTGATTGAGGTTTGGGCGGATTTGAGTAAGGATGAGGAGAAGTTGGTTGAAGGGATCGTGAAACGATAAGGACGTTTTTTTATTTTTTATTTTTTATTTTATGAATAAATAGTTTTTCTAAATTTATGTGAAGTGTTGTTGCCAAAATTCTGTCCATCTTGGAGTCTTTTATTGCTGTCGGCCAGCTGTGTAGTGCGTTGTCGCGAGGGAAGATCGTCAACTATGGACTGATGTCCTGTGACACGATGATTGTCTGGATTATCTCACCCTAAATAACGTCCTTCCCTAATGACCAGATTCTTATTTTCAGCTCTTGAGTGTTTCATTTTACGTTCGTACCTCTAAATCCCTCTTCAGACTGGGTGACTGGAAATCAAGGATGGAATCGCGCAAAATTAACTTTAATTTTTCCAAATTTTGTTTTTCATTATTATTGGTAAACTTGTGCTGTCTTGACGAGGATCGAAAATCAGCAACCAAATTTTTTTAATATCCAAACGCTTAACAAAACAAACCATTTCAACGGGTTTTACGGTTGATGAGAAGGTGTAATTTTAACCTGGAAAAACAGCTTTCATAATCTTTTGCAATTTTTTATTTTCCCGATTTTAGAAACCTCGTATGGAACAACTCATTGTATATGTGTTTTTCCAAGAGATGGATTTAATCAAGATGAAAAAATGATTTTATTAAATTTGTTATAAACGTGGCGCTCTCGGCATTTTTAGAGAAGGGCTTGAGACCTTCGCTGGCAGCTTTCCACCCCATTGGCGGCTCCAGTCCGATGGAGTCGATCTGAAAAAGTTAGTACAAAACATTGTAAACATAAACGAAGCAGAACTGCATGGCCAACGACAGTAAGTTCAAAATCATCTCATATATAAACTGAAGGAAAAAACATTGAAGCCAAAGGAGTGGGGATGGGTATTGAACATGTAATTGAGATAGGTAAAAAAATTCATAAATAACAGTCAAATGGTGACAGAGGGAAATCAAAGGGGAAAATATCTGGCTGAAGCGTCAAACAAGTGTCTAACAACGCCAACTTCGCAAACGACCACAATCGCAGGGATATAATGTCGTTGGCCACGGCCCTCGGGTCATAATATGCGTCTTCCCCGTAGCCCATGAAGAACTGCCCGTAAGCCCAACCGTAGAAGCAACTTTAGGAGCACAGGATCGATGTCAAACCGCTCAACCGCTCTCACCTTATGCAACAAAGCTGGCGGCTAGAAGCGAAACGACCAAAAGGAGCTCGTACCTCATATCCAGTATCCAGAAGCGCGACCAAAGACCACAGAGATTGCTTGGGGACCGCTTGCAAATAAAGGTGCCCATTTAGATCGAATTTGAAGAAAAGTTAACAAAGCATAAGACGAACCTTGATGCATACAGACGTCGAGGGCAAATAAGCCATAGAACCAGCGTAAGTAAGCCATAGAACCAGCGTAAGAATACGAAGCTATTGAAGAAAGAATCGAGACGACCGCCTGAGTCGGAGGTAAGAAATCCGCAACAAAAGAGACGACCAGTAAAGTCCGATAAGGTATTCATAAGAGTTAAAAGATGAAGAAATAAATAAAAAGTTTGAAATAAAAGAAGTATAGAAATAGAGTTACGTTGGTCGAGTTGAAAGTGCGTTGATTGCACTCAAGAAAAACTTGACATTTTTGGTTTTCTGGGGGGAAACTGACCTTTTTATATTTTTTTTCTTATCGCGAAGTCACTTTTTTGAGCCATCTTCGGAGCTTTGGTCTGAAGCAATCAAGGAATAACGCGCCGGGATTCGGTTTTTGAGCACTTAATTAAATTCGTTTCGAAAAATTGAGTTAACCAGCAAGCGTGAATACTTTCTACGGATAAAAATAAGCTTGAGAATCGAAATTATAGTCGAAAGTGACCGCGACTACATTACGCAATTTCGAAAGTCATCGGACGGTCGGTGCGCGTTGATTTTCCTGCTCTTTTCGTTAAACTTTTCGAATATTGTCTATTTTAATTATTTTTTTTTTGGAAAATATTTATTTTACAAATATTTTGATAATAAACGATATTAATAAAAGAATCTTGTTTTGGTTTTAAATTTTGTGAGTGTCACCTTTCTTTTCAAAGATTATGAAAAGTTCAAAACCGAAGTGACCAAACAGCAAGCATACCCGCCGATACATCCATCAAATACCTGCTCTCGATTCAAAATAAAGAATATCAACACCCGACGATACTGTAAATGATAGATTCTTAAAATTACCTTCCAAAACGGGCAAAAAAAAAAATACCGAAACAAGCCAGTAAGAATTTGAACGTCATCGTTTCTAAAGTATAAAGTATTTTTATGATAGAGACTATCGATGAAGTCATAGTTGCAGAAATTTGGAAAAACTTTAAACTTTAGTTTGAATTCCGCTAACTTTTTGAATTCATGAAGAATTCAAAACACTACAACAACAGAAAACATAGATTTAATAATCTTTGGATCTTTTTACAACTGCTATGATTTGCTCTGTGGGTCGGGGTGTGATTTCTTTTTTAAATTCCGAATTTTGTAAATTCTTTGCACTTCAAATTGAATAAATAGAGACCTTAAACATAAATCTCATATAGTTGATGTATTTATTGATTTCCGGTGATTTGAAAGCCTAGACATTTTTTGATGGTCGAGATGTGAGCAAATTTAAATTCTTCGGAGAAATTGTGAAAAGAAAACTGCGTTTTATTTACTTGATTAATTTCCATCGTAGATCCCCAAATGTCCCTCGAGCATTAGGAAACTTTCTTATGTTTGCATTTGTACTGTATTTTGTCAGCGGACTGAATCAACGGTGACAGTATCGAGCAGATTAATATCACAAAACCCTTGAAAGATTTATTCTCGTCACTTCTTTAAATAAATCTCCACTCAATTCAAATAAAGCCCAAGTTTGATCCGAGGAACTTGAAATATTGAAGAAAACAAACCCGGTCAAGGTGTTTATGCTCGGAAAGTATTAACGCTCATTTATTGCATAAAATCACGCATGACACAAAAATTAAGAGTGAGAAAGAACAACGAGAAGAAGAAATAGAATCACAACTTGCACGCAACTACGAGACTAAAATAACAGCTTTTCGTAGGGCACATTACCATCATTCTGAATAGAAAATAAGTTATAGGAATATACAACCACGTTCCCGCACACAAGAAATAGCACGGTGACATTGAAAACACCTCCATCAACGCCAAAGTGTTAACTTATGTTGAGGCAATATTTTCAAATAGTCAAATAAAGAAAAGTCGAGAATAGAATGCAAAGTCTCAAAAAAGAAAGAATTGCCGCCAATCTGTAAAGTCAACAGACCAGCCAGATCCAAATTTTCCTAGAGATGGACAGCAATAGTCAAAAGAACCCTCAGACCATCCGTGCGAGAAGGCAACTATCAGAAACTTAATAGGTCATCCTTCAGAAGTGTTTGGACTCTGGATAGAGTGGGCCAGATGGACAGGTATGATCTAAAATGGATCACCCATGTGAAGAAGAAGAGACCATGGAAAAGTATTACTAAAAGCTCTCGCAGTTTTTCACAGCCTTCCGAGATATTGTCGATAATTTTAGGGAATTAGGGAATTGAACGCAATTAATAATTTCCTCCCACACCATCCTGAAACTCCCATCAGCATATCCGAAGCACCTTAAAATTCAGATTATTCCACAAACAGAATTCTTAAAAGGGATGAAACTAAAAAACAACAGTGAATCCATTCTTTTGACGTCAATGCACATCAATTATTACATACAGTATCTCAGAAAAACACTGATTTGGACAGTATCTCACACACACATCAACCATAACTACAAAAAATACCGAATCCTGTACTTGACGGTTGGCAAGACGCAAACAAACCTATTGAAAGAAGTCAAATTCATGGACATTGCTATTTGAATTATCCAAATAAAAAATTTATTCAAAAAGAATAATGGAAATAAAAAATGAAAATATAATGCAAGTGATTTCTTTTTTAAAAAATGAAATTATCATGAACAAATAAAATTATAGTTCGACAACGAAATCAACCAGTTCATCAAGAACCATTAAAAATCGCTGCTGTTCCTTGAAATATGCGTTTTGTTATGTATATGCTAAATGATCTTGAAACTGATGTTCGTTGGGTTTAATATCCACTTCCGTAACCGTAGTTATCACCGTAGTTGTTGTAGTTGTTATCGTACATTGGCGTTGGCGTTTCCATCATTGGCATTGGCGTTTCGTACATTGACGTTGGCACTTCTTGGTTTCCTAACACGTCCGATGGGTTGGCCGTGCATTGCGGAGTGAACTTTTCAGTCTTTGTTTTAACTTCGGTTACAGTAGTCTCGACAGTTGTAGTAGCTTTGATTGTGTGGACGGTGGTAACCTTGTTGATGATTGTGGTTCGGAATTCGTTTTTCAACTGTTAATAAAGAAAAAGAACACGATCAGGTACCTTAAAACTTCAAGGAGATTTATTGCTTACAGTGCATTTTTTGAATTTAGACATGGTCTTTGGAGGTTCACATGGCGATTGGTTTCCTCCGGCGACTTCAGGTGTCGGCGTTGCGATTGGGATGTTTGCTTCACCGGCGTTCGTGACAGCAGCTTGGGCACCAGCTCCACCAGTAAGTTCCAAAGCACTGTTCCATACTCCCCAACCGAATCCACCAGTTTCCTGAGTGACAATAATAAGGTGAAAGGCGATGTTTCCTAAATCAGTCGCTGGAGCGGTGTAAGTGAATGTTCCGTCTTTGGGGTAAGCACCGCTGAGTTTGTGGGTGATCGAGGAATCTGGGAAATCAGAGTTTTGGCAAACACCGTCGTTGTTTTGGTATCCATCTGGGATCACGAATTTACCGACTCGTTTCGTTGCGTCAGAGACTGGAGCGACATACAGTAAGATTCCAGCGTATCCAGTAGTTCCGGTGAGAGTTAAGGTAATTTGTTGCCCTGGAGTGTATGATGGTGAGCTTGATGTGAGAGAGAAAGCGTTTTCTGTAGCAAGGTTTCGTTTGTTTTCGCCCATCGCCGAAGCTTTGATTGCGGCCGCAGCGGTTTCGGTATCACATATAGGCTATTGAAAGCAGAATAAAGTTATTTCCTTTAAGAATATCAAGATATTTTGAATACATACAGATCGGCCAGGTTTTGCAGAAACAGTTGAAACGAAGGCAAAGAATGCAGCGACGATAACAGATGATAACCTCATGTTTGGAATATAAGATAGTGTGTGATATACAGAAGAGAAGGGTAGATTTCCAATCAGCGAGAGCAAAGTTGTGTTACCAAATTCAATCAAGGGTGAATGTCTCTTTTTGTTTCTCAGAGACGTTACACGAAATTTGCGGCTTGTGTCCCACAATTTCTTTTGTCCCACATTCTTCCGCCGCAAAGATTCCATGGGGAAATTGCAGGAATTAAACCCGGAACAGATGCGGTTCTAGTACTGTATCACTAGAAAGTTATCAATTGTTTTTATTACTATATTCTTCTGATATTAAAACGCGCTCGAGGTTTTTCTTCTTCCTCATCATCATTTGCATCGACATCATCGCTATCCCCCATTTTGATCTTCTTTTCAACTTCAACTGGAATAAAATCCAATACTCCTGAATTTCTCAGAAATCTATCAACATCTTCCAGTGAACAATCAATGTCCCAATCGCTTTTCAACTGTCCCATTTGACCTGATTTCGCTTTCCTACCCGTGATCCCTTCTAATCCGATTACCTGCCTTGTCAGTTTCCCACCGAGATAAATCAGCACAGTTGGGACGTTTTTATCTGGATAATTTTCAATACACATATCCGCTTTACAGATACAGAACTTTACGGTAGGGTAAGTTTTCGAAAGTGCTGACAAATGTTGTGAAAGGAGCGCGGAGGCTGGAATATGAGTTTGGTACAAGTGTAAAACGACAGGACTGGAATTGGAGGCATTCGTAACACTGGTTTCGTAGTCGGGTTTTGATATGGGAACAGGTGCGCCGAATACAGGTCTCGATGCGTATTCTTTTAGCTGTGCTAGACGGGATTGCCGATATGATCTGTTGAATAATCGTCAAAACATTCAAGAGTTGAGTAATATAGAGAAATGTATCTTACTCCAAAACGCGATCATCCTCTTCGTCTTCCAAATCATCCAATTCGTCAAGGTCCTTATTTTCCAAATTATTACCATACTTTTCCTCCAGTGCCTTCTCCACAAGTTCCTCTAATTCTTGTTCGGAGATTTCAAGTTCAGAAGGCAGTTTTTCAGGGATAATTCCTCTCTGACGTAAAATATCGTTCCATTCTGAGCAGAATTAAATAAGTATGAGTTTCGAGGTTGTATATGAGCAAGGAATCTATTACCAGTGTCTTCCATTGTCAAAACTGCCAAAAACTCAAGCTTGGCACAATGGCCACAAGAAACGAAGTGATGCAGTACGAATGAATTATTCTCCTAGTTAGTATATTAATTTGATGCATTAGATTCTTGGACGATCTAGACTCTCTTCATCTGTCGTCAAATGTTCCTTCCACAACGGCAGAAACCACCGCAACTTCAACCCAAGAAGCTCTTTCATTTTTGGATGAATTAGCGAACACGACTACTACAGCTTCCTCGGAATCAAATTCAAATACCTCTTCTTCCAAAGAAGTCCCACAAAAACCAGCTCAAATTATTCCCACCATTGTCACAGACCCTCCTCCGGCTGTTTCAGCCCCGGCTATGAAAGATACTGTTACGGTTAGTCAATCTTCAGCACAATCCAACTCATGGAACTGGAATTCACTTTGGAATACGGCTCAATCCACCGCTCAATCGGCAACCTCACTTGCAACGAAAGTTACTTCCACCACACTTACGAAAGGATTGGAAACGGTTTATTCGATTTCAGAAGAGACATCAAAATCGCTTGCGATCGATGCTAATCTAGTGAAGGGACTTATAAATAACGTTTCCAACGAATCTTCAAAGCTTAAATCAGAATTAACGCATTTTACATCCAATCTCGTTGATACGATTGCGCCTCCGCTACCTATTTCGGGAGTCTTTGGTGGATACAAATCGAAGTTTGAGAATATGAAGGTTATTGCGGATACTTTGACGGTTTGGACTTGCTTTGAAGCTGTGAATGGCGAAAATCTGGATGCAGTACACGATTTCGTACAAGAAACTGTGAATGAGCTGTGGTTGGATGAGAAACCTGACAGTCATGTAGCCGGAGGGGAAAAAGACCGATTGTCGTCTTCGAATCCCGAAGAAATCACGAAGGATCACGTTCCGAAATCGAAAAATTCATTGGGCGTTCGGATCTGCTCCAAGGTTGTTGTAAATAGCGTCACGGATCCTTCTCCAAAGCATTGCTCGTCGTACACCGAAGCGTTAGAAAATATTGAAGCGGTTTTGTTTAGGTTGAAAAAACTCTCCGATGCCAATCCTCCAAAACCAACCCAAGAAGTACTATTTACGGAAAACGCTGATGAGCTTGAACCACAATCATATTCGGTATATTTGGTGATTCAGCCTTTCACATCCGTTGTCGTTCGAAATACTCCACCCTCGGTTTTTCTTAACTTGGCTCTCCCAGAAACGGACATGGAACAAGAGATCCTTCTTCAGTATTTGGTGGTGTTGGTATATCCGGTTCCAAAGAGTGACGGATCAGTGACATCAAGATCAAACGTGGTTGTATCAAGAAGTGTGCAGATGGACACCAATGTGGGAATTGGAAGAGAGAGAAGGCAGAAGGAAATGAGAAAGAGAGTTCTAGAAGAAGTTTTGGTTGATTTACTTGAAGAAGTGGTTGTGGATTGTTTGATTTGAATAGAATTAACTGTATATTTTGTGGTACTCTCCTATTTCGTTACATTTTGTTAAAATTGCAAATACCGCAGTAGATCAAAACTTATAAAGTACTCTATTTCCGAATAACCGAACCTTCCAAAAGTGGGGTGATTTCGTTGTATCACCACTCTCCGACTCATACTCTATTGATGGATTTGGTCATATCTTTTGCAGAAGATCTTGGCCTTTCCAAGCTTTACGCTTCTCTTCCACCTTCAATCGCCCCGTACTTCGAATCCTCGGATCAGATCTACCGACAAATAGCTTCGTTATTCATCGTCTCCTATGTCGGAATTAACATTCTGTATTTCTCGTTTGCGACGCTAGATTACCTTTTCCTATTCGACAAAACCCTTAAAAATCATCCAAAATATCTTCCGAATCAAATTTCGCGGGAAATCTGGTTGAGTTGGACGTCGTTCCCAACTACAGTAATTGTTACAATTCCGTGGTGGTTGGGAGAATTGCGAGGATATTCGAAAATTTATTACAACATAGACGATTACGGATGGCCTTACTTTATATTTTCGCTCGTATGGTTCATTTTATTCTCTGATTGTCTGATTTATTGGATTCATCGATTCGAACACCATCCTATGCTGTATTGGTGGCTACATAAACAACACCATATGTGGAAGATTTCTACTCCGTTCGCCAGTCACGCTTTCCATCCATTGGTAAGTTTTCCTTCCCAGAATATTGACGTTTTGGATGAGTCCCCAATAGTATGCTGATGATTTACCATGTTTCAGGATGGATATTTTCAATCGATACCGTACCATTTATTCGTTTATTTGTTTCCATTTAACGCCTATGCGTATTTAGTTCTGTTTGTGCTTATCAATTTCTGGACTATCTCAATCCATGATGCGTAAGTAAAAGCGACTTTTTTCCCTGATCTTGATCTGACATCAATACTTGTAATATACGCAGAGCATACTTTACATCTCACCCGTGGATAAATGGAGCTGCGCACCACACTGTTCATCATCTCGAATTCAATTACAATTACGGACAGTATTTCACGTTATGGGACAGAATTGGAGGATCGCATCGTTTACCGGAATATGAATTCAAAGAAGAGATGATTATGGATAAATGGAAGAATGGAAAAGGAGAATTTCTCAAAAAGGGAAAAAACGAAGTTGATTCCAAGGTTGAATCAAATGGGAAAAAGGTGGATTAGAGAAAAAAAAAAGTAATAAATTTATATACTTTATTCAAAGTATCAGCGTTACTTTTTCCTGCTATTTTTATTATTGAATTCTTAATTTTATGGTTTATTCTGTAAGACTTCTTTAAATAATACGATTGTTTTTTCTCTTGGTCATCCTATTGTCTCGTTTCCAATGTACAAGGGCTTTTTTTATTAGGTTAATGAATTGATATATGAAACTGATATCCGATTCGAAAACTTACATTGTCACCAGCATTCCATGTGTATGAATTATCAGATTCTTTTTGCGATTTTTGGTTAGCTGTCGGAATCGCACTACTCGCAATGATTGTCATTGTTGGTTGAGTTTGTTCTTTCAAGGCCGTATTTGTAGTATTATCAGTTGGGAAAACTAACCAAGACCCGATATTCGATATAACCGTCGGGGAAACGAGATCAGAATATTTAATTGTTGTTTCGGTTGAGGACTGGACCAGCGCAATAAGTAAAGGTAATAATAAACATGTGTGGAAATAAATCATATTTTTTTGATTGAATGGTTACGTAAAAACGAAAAACTTGGTAAGGAGGAAATGGATTAATATCTGCTGATTTTATCGTGTTTTTCTCGCTTTGAAATTCTTTAATGGTGAGTTGGGATGTTGCTTATCCTCCCCTATTTTAACGTGCTACATTCTCAAAAAATATTTTATTTATTTCACATATAAAGATAAAAAAACAGAATTTTCACTATTTCGATGCTTCTACGATCATTTCCATTTCACAATCATTGCGAGTACCATTCGTTGACGAACTTGCAGGAACTTCCAGACTGTTTTTTTTTTTTAATGAGATACAATCATTAATTTTTTACTTCATCATACATTAATATTTTTTTACCTGGCAACATGTTGATCCCCAGTAAGTTTTACCTCCGCCTAAAGATGGTTTTTATTAGCTTGTACACAAATTCAACCACATCATTAACAACGACACTCACATTGGAGATACTTTGCAGAGCAATCTGGACTCGTGTTGGTGTAAACAGAAAAATTAAAAAGAGTAACTGAGATACAAAGAGTACATTGCGGAACACATACTGGAGAAGTTGTCGCTGGAGTTGGTATTGGACATTTTCCAGCAGGTACCAAAGAACCATTGCAGCAGGAATAAGCCGAAGTACTATACAACATGCAGATCCGCAGGCATTCGGGTTATAATTTACCCCAGTACAAACATGTGCTGAATAATCGTAAGACTAACCGTTGCATGTACTTTGTCCACTGCAGTTTCCAGCGATGGACGTTGGCGAAACAACTCTTGAAGTAGTTAACCACAACGTAATCAATTACAAAATTCTCATTGTGCCCTGTTGTAGATAAAGCAGAACCTTTCAAGAGCAGCTGGAAATGATCCACCCATTGCCAAGTTCAGAATAATAACATAACCGTGATTCGGAGTCGATTTCCAAATCGAATCAATAAACTGGGATTTGGTAAGAGTAGAGTAATTGTCTCCATCTACGAACCACTTTATATAGGAAGTGGTCCATTCGACCCTATACTTGTGAAATCGGGATGGAGGTGTTCCAGATTTTGGGATAGAGTTTCCGCCCTTGCCAAACCAGGGATCATATTGCAATCTAAAGTACCGTAGACAGTGCTAGCAACATTCACGTCCTCCATAATATCAATCTCTCCGGTACCCGGCCAATATTGATAATTACCTCTAAAGTCTTTCCCCTGCATCCAAAATGCCGGCCAGTATCCCGACCCTGAGATTCCCGTATAATCCGGAAGTTTCATTCGTCCTTCAACAAGCATAGTACCCCCGCTTGGTGGCATAAAATCCGTTCGCACAGTTTCTATTCTCCCAGCAGTCCATTGTCCCGAAGAGTCACGAATTGCTTCAATTACCAAATTTCCGTTACCGTCGTGGTAAACGTTCTTGGTGCTGGATGTCATTACTTCAACTTCACTAGTTCCAAAATTTGCGGCTCCCCCGGGGTAGGATGTTCCCGTTGTATACAACCATTTTGAAGTGTCCACGCCAGTGTTTGCGCTTCCAGTAAAATCGTCTGATCACACCAACTTTGATAGTTGCTCGGTTTTAGATGGATAATGCAAGAAAGCCATAGAATAAATACCTGGAAGCCTGAAGGAGGAGAAGGAAAAGAGGCGAATGCTGAAACGGCAAGGGAAACAAAAAGCAATTTCATTTTACTTAGCCCTTTGTGTTCGGTGGAGTTCAGGGAAATACTGTATCAGGCAAGGAGGATCACCCATTTTGAATATAGTATGATGATATATTAAACCATAAATGATGGGATGAATTTAGGATAAATGTTAAAAAATGATAATGATATGTAAAAAAAGAAATCTATAAACTTTAAGCGATTGGTGTCTCCGTAACAACCACCTCCGTTACCGTTGGTGGATTGAAAAACGTTGAAGGAAGGAATACCGATAATGGTGATTCGAACGTTGGTGGATAGCTCATTGACAATGGGGTGGGAATAATATCAGGCGAAATGAGTGGAATGGTTGGTAAATCGCTAGTTCCATTCGTCAAACTGTTCCAAATGTCCACTATAATGTCTAAGAATGATGAAGGCGAAGGAGATGGGCCGGAAGATGTGCTGGTTCCATTGCTATCTTGTCGTCGAATATATTTTTTCGTTCCATTGGTCGGAATGATATCTGGCGAAACCAATGTAATCGATGGCAAATCAGTTCCATTCTTCAAACTATTCCAAATGTCGATTATGATATTCACAAATGAGGGCGACGGACTGGAAGTCATGGGATCGTCTCTACGAATATATTTTTTTGTTCCATTGGTTGATTCTGTGGCGTTTACTCCAGAGTTATCGTAAACATCGACATTGGTTGGCATAGATTGCGATATTGGTGCTTCAGTTACAGTGGCGGATGGTGATGCAGTGGCATTCGATGGTGTGTAGCAGTCCGAAATCGCAGACAAGAGCTTAGAGAAGATGATAACGGGTCGAATACCTCCCGAGCTTGACAGAATTGTTGTAAAATCAGTCGTAAGCTTCTTAAATACACTGAGAACCGTATCTCGACACAAGAGGTCGCTTGATGGAATGGTGACGTTGTAGCCGGCATTGGGAAGAAGGTTCTCGATAACCTTCTCAACAACATAGTAAGCACTTCCTACCGAATCTTCAATCTGACAATAAAAATAAGATTATACTCTAAAATGAATCAAAAAAAGGTTAAACATACGCAAAGGAATTCAATAACCGCGCCTCTAACTCTGGCTAATTCATTATTGCAAGATGCCGCTACTTGAGCATACGGATCAAATCGGAGGTCCGCCATACACAATTTTGTCGCATCGCAAGTATCTTGTATTTGTTTTTGAGTCATATTCACCGGGAATCCTTCAAACAAATATGTTTTCTTAAGTTGATCAATAGCTGGACAGTTATCTTCAAATGATTTTAGCGAAAGTGTAGCAATGTCACAGTACGTATTATCCATATTCATACTCGCAGTCGCTGTCACGGTTGTTTCGGCCTGAGTGGTGGTACTGTTTGTTGCTCGACGATTCAGTTTGCTTCCGAGTGGTGATGTCAAGCATTGACTGCCCTTGGGAGTGCATTTGTAAACTCCGCCCGAGTATTCCTTTGAACAACATCTGTTCCTGCATTGATCGCTGCTGGTGCAAGGCGCCCACGTCTTTAGCTTTCTTTTAAGAGGAGAAGGAGATACTTGGGCGCTTGTACTTGGTGAAGAAACCGTGGTTGTCAGGAAGACGGTTGTAGTAGAAGTCGCTGCCGAACTATCGGAAGTTTCCAAGGTTGTCGGTGGTTTACCGGTGGTAGTGGTCGAATCGCTAGTGGTCGTTTGTTCTGCTGAACTAGTATATGCTTCTGTTGTCAAAGTTATTACGATTGCTGTCTCTGACGTCGGTGATAATAATTCCGGCGCGCTGCTTGTTGCTTCAGCTCCTGAAATGGACGATGGCGAAGATTCTGCGGACGTTGTACTGGTTGTGGTCTCTGAAGAGAAATCCGTGGTACTACTAGTTGTTTCAGCTGGTGTAGACGATACTACTGATTCTTGTGATGTTGCAGGACTGTTTGACTCTAAAGTTGGCGATGCGACATCTGTGGTGCCCTGTGATGCTTCA
The DNA here is from genome assembly GCA_027600645.1 of Nowakowskiella sp. JEL0407. Classification (NCBI taxonomy): domain Eukaryota; kingdom Fungi; phylum Chytridiomycota; class Chytridiomycetes; order Cladochytriales; family Nowakowskiellaceae; genus Nowakowskiella; species Nowakowskiella sp. JEL0407. The sequence continues at coordinate 50,126 of JADGJK010000061.1, forward strand.
GTTCGTAAAGCTGACTCTGTCGTTGTGGTGGTTTGTTCGAATTGTGAAGAAGATTGTTCAGCGGTAACTATTTCCGTACTGGTTGTTGATTCTTGACTGGAAGGAGTTGAATCAGTTGAAACTAAATCGATCGTGGTGGTTGTCGTTTCAATATATGATATTTCCGAAGTTACGATGGTTCCTGAAGGTGATGCTTCTTCGGGACTAATTGCTGTTGCTTCTGTGGTAATTTTCGCAGGTTCTTGAGATGGATTTAACTCGTCTGTGAAAGTGGTTGTCACTTCTGGGATATTAACTGTGATAGTAGCCACGTCAGATTGCGTTCCTGCTTCAGAAATAGAAGGAGACATCGTTTCTGTGGAAGTCTGCTCAACTGGAGAAGTATCTTGGGAGGCTGCTAGAGTGGTAGTTTCGACTAATGAATCGCCTTGTGTTGCGGTAGTGGCTTCTGCAGATGAACATTCGCTTCCTCCTGGCGTACATTTCAGCATCCCATCACCAGAATATTGTTTTGAGCAACATCCGTTATCACATTGATCGTTTGATGTGCAGAATTCCCAATCACCAAGTTTAGCAGCAAGTGTCGGGGAAGCAGATACGGTTTCCGCTGTGGTATTATCTTGGGCTGAAGGCTCTAATGTGGATTCCACGGACGTGTTTAACTCAGTGATAGTTAATGTGATTGTGATAATTTCTTGAGTATTTGAAGACTCGTCCGAAGCATCCGATGGCATCGCAGCTTCGGAAGATGAAGACCATTCAACCGCAGGAGATACCACCTCATTTTCTGTTGTCGTACTAGCTTCAGATCCACTCACAGACTCTGAGGTGGCTGTAAAAATAGTTTTAAGAAAGGATGCGAAATTTGTGAATAGAGTGTAATTTACCTTCATCTGTAATTGCGCTGGTGGCTTCCGATGAGCTCGTCGATTCTGGAGATTCAACCAATATGGAAGACTCAGTTTGTGTCGGTGATTCGGTAGCGACATCGGTAGAGATTGAGGTTGTTTCTACTTGAGTGATTATTGCACCCGAATTATCATAAATTGGAGAAGAGTCGCCTCCTGGAGGAGATTGAACTGGTGCATCCGTTGAACTAGATGTTTCAGTTTCAGATTCAGGTTCTGTGTAAGACTTTTGCCCAGATTCTTCGATAGATGTTGATTGAACAACCGGTGTAGATCCCGTCGGGCTGGAAATTTCATCAGAACCACCAGAGACAGTGGTTTCAACACCAGCGGATTCTGCTGATTCAGAGGTGGGAGTTCCCGAGGCATTCGATGTAGCAATCGCAGCACCGAGGTCAGTAGTTTCAGTGTCAGGTTCCGTGCTAGAAGTCTCCGCAGATTCTTCGATTGATGCTGATTGAAGAATCCGTGTAGATCCCGTCGGGCTGGCAATTTCATCAGAGCCACCAGAGACAATAGTTTCAACACCAGCTGATTCCGTTGACTCAGAGGCAGGATTTTCCAAGACAGTCGACGTAGCAATCTCAGTTCCGAGGTCAGTCAGAGTTGAAGCAGCAGTGGATTCAACGCATTTCATTCCTCCCGGGGTACATTTTAACTTCCCGTCATCTGAAAATTCTTTTGAACAACATCCGTTATCACATTCTTGGCTAGTTGTGCAGTACTCCCAGTCACCTTTTTGCGGTGACGTGGTTACAGATTCCGTACTACGCAAAAATATAAAATAAATTAGTTTCGAAATAAACTGGTAAAATAATTTTTCTTACCTGGCTTCAGTAGAACTTTCTGATTCCGATGGAGTCTTAACGGACGAGCTTTCTTCAGCGGTTACGGTTTCCGAAATCGATTCAATAGGAGTGTTTGTAGCGGAAATTTCGCTTGTGAGTGTCGCACTTTCATTGGTTACTTCTGCTGCCACAGAAACTCCGGAATTGGCCGATTCAGAAGAACCGGAAAATTCAGATACTGTCTCGGTTGGCTCCGTGGTTGCCGGTGCACTCCTAATGTCTGCTGCAGATTCAGTGGTCGAGGCGGAAATGGTTTCTGAAGCACTGCTTCCTTCTTCTGACACGCTTGCAGACGTAGATGCTTCGGTAGTTTCCGGCAACGACTCACCAGATTCAGTTGGCGTTTCCGTAGAGGTTGATTCTGAGCTGAGCGTGATTGACGTCGAACTTGCTGCTTCGGTGGAACTCTCACCAGCATTAATTGCGGTTTCTGGTAGGATTGTTTCGGTTGGAATAGTTTCAGCGGTTACAGAGCCTTCAATCGTTGCTGACGCAGAGCCAGAAGATGCGGACGATGTTTCAGAATTGCTAGTCGATTCGGTAGACTCAACAGCAGAACCAGATATTTCTTCGATCGAACTTGTCTCTTTTGCCGACAATGATGTTTCAGAAGTCTCGAAGTCAGATGTCGTGGATTCCGAATTGGATGTATTTGATTCGGGTAATGGGGTAGCTGAAATGGTTTCAGCATATTCAATTGTCGCCGTTGCATCTTCAGCCTCATCACTTGGAAAATCAGTTTCTTCTTCGCCCAAATCAGAAGGTAAATCCCCGAATCCCGAGCTGTTTGGCGGTGGACCATCCGCTTGACGTTTACTCAAGATTAACAATTTCGGGATATCGCACATCGTTTGAATTCTTCTGACCGCCTGCAAGAAATTTTCGCGACCTTGGTCCGGAGTTCTTAGCAATATGAGATCGTAGAAGTTTTCGGTGATGGTTGATAGAGCATCCATGACACAAGGTCGGCACATATCGCGAGATTCGGGGACTGTAATTTTGTAATTGGGATCCACGAGTGATGGGATATTCCTGAGAAGTTTTTGAATTGAAAGGTAGCATGGACCAGCTTCGTCCGTTTCCTATAATTAAAGGAGGAAATAAATAAGATAAAATGCCAATGGATAGTTATTGTAAAAAGTTTAACTTACACAAGCTAGATTTGTAAACATATCACGACCGCGGAATAATCCAATAATCCCACTTTGAGTCCAGATTTTCGCATCAACATCTTTTTTGCAAATATCAATCGCCCATAGATACGGATTGATTTCAGTAGGGACGTCCGCAAAACTTGATCTCCATGCCTCGAAACATTTGTTGGAATCAGCACAGAATGAGGCGATATTTAGATAGTCCAAGTTCGTAGGAAAGATTCCACCGATCAAATCAAACGGCGAGTCATTGATGAGCTTGAATGCGGGGCACGATCCTTCAAACGTATCAATCGCCTTTGAAGCATCTTCGCAAGTGGTTATCTGTCGCTTTTGAGTTGCAGGCAATGCATTAACGGTATATACAAGAAATGATAGTCCAAGAATAAATGTTGGATGTGTTGATTTCATTTTTTTCAGGATAAAAACGCGCTTTTTTGATGAGTGAAATGATTTTTTTTCAACTTGAGAATCGCGCCACAGGGATCAAGGGATTTTATTGGAAAAAAAAATAATCATTCACCATGAAAATTTTTCCGCTATGATGTTCGCGATCACATTTGTGGAACTTTTTCCTCCTGCACTTCTGCAGAAAATTTAATTGCTGGGGAATCAAGTTGATGTCTGGCTTCTTCAATTCCATACATTCTCGCAGTGGTGCCGGTCATTGTGGTCATTGGGACTGGTACGTTGGGAGAGTCAAGGGCGACGTTCTCCGCCATCATCATTTGCGCTTCGTAACGTTCTCTGTAATACCCTTCATTTTGCCATGCAACGTAGTTGGTGTAAGGAATAGAAGTCGCTGATAAGGGTAATTCGTCTTCTTCGTAGATATCTTCAACCCATCCGACACCAATTTCAGATTCATCAACTTCTTCCTTCATATCTGTTTGTGAAGGTACTGCAGGGATGGGCGGAAGAATTATATGTTCAGTCTTTTCAATATGCAGAGTGGGCGATAAAGAGCTTTTGTTTGAATTTGTGGCAAGGGATGGGGGATCTTGTTTAGGAAGTATTTGCGAGATGGAAGGAAGCGAAGGTGAAGTGTGTTTCTCGGCATAATCGATGTTCATCATATCAACTTCATCGTCTTCCCGTGATTGCGATCGGTCGTCGTTCGAATCCAAATCAATCTCTTCATTGTCGATCGTAGTTTCATTTGGTCGCACGAAATATTTCTCACCCAATACGTTTTTTCGAAAATCCTCCGCTTCGATCTGATCAAATATCCTCCACGTATTAAGCGATTCTTCAAATTCCAAACAACCCAAGGTATACCTATCCAATTTACTTCTCAAATGCATCGACAATGAGCTTTGAATAATTTCGTATCGTGACTGAATATGTGTGGAGGCATGGATGGTTGAAGGTGGAGGAGTGGCATCGCCTTTATCATTTTCATTCAATTCTTCTGCGGATTTTGAAGAGACCGAGTTTAATGTGGAAGCGATCAATGGAATGTTCGCAGCCGCCTTCGGACCGTGTGGAGGAAGCAGAGCAAATGGAGAAAGTGAGGACGAAAACGATCTTTCGTCAAATTCCGAAGAGAAGATGTTACTAAATTTGATAAAATTTTAGTACAAGAATATACAATTAAAGCAATCAAACTTACAACTCAGGGCTTAATACGAATTGAAGAAACTCCGACCTTTGACCAGATATGATATGCAAATTCGAATCAGGTACTGCCACGAGTTCCAAGTTTACTGCGTCCACAGAGCCTTTTGGGTGATTATCCGTTGGAGCGGAATACATCGATCCACGTTTCCTCTGCGGTGAAAACATAAAAAATTTGAGTCGCTAAAAGCGATATTACACATACTTTCCCAGGAGTACTATTTATTCGTTTCCTTTTCGTTTGATCCTCGTTTGCCGATGATTCCATATTGTTTTCTTCGGCAACTTTTTCATTTGCTGTCTTTAATGAAAGATAAGCTTTCGTCGCAAGATTTCTGGCAATATCATTTAACGTCAGATCAACAAGTTTATCGTTCCCAAAGCTCGTCGAATGAACAACAGTGATGTCCAGCTTTTCTGGTAATTTAAATTGCTTTGAAAGTGAAAATGACGTTGGGGTTTGCTTTGATGCGTCGAAATACTGGTTTAAATAATCCAAAATTGACATTTCAACCAAATCATGCTGTAAGTTTGTGGATAATGATTTTAAGATTGATTCGGGATAAATGTTTGCGGATTGAAAAGCAAAAAGAGCGGATCGTGAGGCAACATTGTTCGCTAATAGAAAAAATGATATCAAAAATAAAATTATATCGTATGGATGATGGCATACCTTGAACGCTGATCAAACCAACCATGTTTTGCAAAACAAAGCAACACTCTTTTGCAATTTGAGTCATCAAAGCTACATTCTCGGAATCATCTCCATCTATGTAGGGGTTAGACAGTCTTTTGATTTCTTCTCTGTATATTTACCCGGTTCGTTACCATTCGAATTTATTACATTAGGGTTTGCTGCTAAAGAGGACGATATGCACGCCTTCAAATATGTAGCGTTAAACGTATCAAAGTACAGTTGAGCGACTTTGGTAGATATTTCCGTAATTTCCGCAGGCAATTCTGTACGATTCAAACTTTCCGGTAAGGCCTGGGATTTTGGGAATTAGAACAGAAATATGGAAACAAAAAACAACAATTACCATCATCCAGCCAACAACAGTCAAACCTTGATAATTCATATACGAAGTTATTGTGGATAAAAGATCGGCGGAACTTGAACGGATTGGAATGTAGCCCTAGTGTTTAAGTGTAAAAACTAAAGTAAGCAAGACAATGCGGTAATCGTGCAGTACTTTGACAAACACGGAGGGAGGATTTATTTTCTTCAGCTCGTCGCAGGTAGGGTCTTGGAGGTTGGGCAGATCGATGGAGCCAAACAGCACGGCCAGAAACAAGTCGGAGGTCAGAGCTTGGGCATGGAACCTGAGGAACGACTCTGGAGAGAGGGAGGTTATGAAAGACAGTCTAGCTAATGAAAGACTTACCTCGCTGTAAATAAATCTGCATTCTTTGTTCTTTAAACTGTTAAATAAAATTCAAAGGTCACACAAGAAATAAAGAGAGCCCGCTTGGTGTTTCCTACCGTCATTGTGTTTACTTCTTCATGAAAGCAGATCGAAAGGGTCCTGATTCATTTCTTTGTTGGATTGATTTAAAATTTATCTGGAGAATCAGTGTTATTTGTTTTCCACATTAAACAACAAAAAATTATTGTTCCCTGTTGACATCTCTATTCCACAAGCAACACTGCTTGACCACGTTGTATTTTGTCACCTTGTTTCTCTGCTATCATGTTTTGAAGATTTCTAAAAAAAAATCAAGATCGATATAAATCAAAATATTTTCAATACAGATTCAAACTAGCAGTTGAAGGGAACACAAGCATATCCGGGAGGTATAGTACTTATCGACAAGCACTAAACCTTTTACTAGCTGATGTTCCTCTACACATCTTCGAGATCTTCTGGATGGACATGAATTACCTGGTCCCTTTATGTTCTTCTGTGTGGACAGATTATTGAAAAAGTCAGATCCAATATCCAATGTGATGTAAAATATTCTCTCGCTCTACATTGCAAACAAGTAATGTTGGATTCACTGTATAAACTATAATTTGGAAACACAATTAAATACCTTAACAAAGTTTGGTAACGAAAAAGTCTTTGGCTTTTTGTTCCTGTCCATACACCAAAAAGCAATCATGATGATCTTGTTTGCTGAATGTAAACACATACTAATAGTGAGATAAAATTAGATTAGATGTTTGAAAAAGCATTAAATACAACAACCATATGCAACTATCTCTGGATTAGACGTGCCAAATGTGGGAGTATTTTTGAACAAGGAAGTGATAATTAGGTTTAATCTCATTCTGTGACTCTTCTGCTTTGTCCTACATTTGTGTCCCAATTGGTGATGCCACTCAAAGCTTTGAGCTTTTAAATAAAGAAAATTTCCTGTATCTCCAAATACTTTGTGTTAGATTCTTTAACGATGTTAATTTCTCTAGAAATGTGGATTGGATGTAATCACAGGAAATCTGCAAAGTATGGCTGACCTTCCAAAATTCTTTCATTTCTGGACCAGCAATTGCCTTCCATTCACAGTGTGCTTCCTGACCTCTATTTGCTACTGTGCTCTTTCAATTATCTAGCAATCTTTCTTTTTCTTTCACCTTTGTATTTGCTGGTCCTTCTATAATCTTTCTTTTCTTTTTATGTTTTTTTTTTCCTTGTACTCTGTCCATGTGGTCTTTGTTATGTTTAGATGCAGAAATGTTTAGATTCCAGATATCTCAAAAGTTTACCTAGACCACTATGTCTATAAGACCGGGATCAATAAACTCAATATTTGCATTCTTTAGAATGTCTTATAGAGTAATTGACATTGGTACTTTGAGTTTCTATCAGTAGCTTATCAGCTGCCAAGACACACTGTAACCACCCATAGCTACAGAGAAATCAAACCTTCAATGTGCAGTCTCCAAATTCTCAATTTTGAAATATGTTGACCAATGGACTCGTTTCTCCTCAATAGTTTTTATATTCAAAAAAAAAATTAATAAAGTTAAGAAATGAAAAAATTGTAGATAAATTCTTCATACCATTAGTATGTTAATCAAAACCACATTATTTCATGAGCAAGGGTCTGAGTTATAGTAACATATCAACACTTAGTGTAAAGAGGCAAACTGCTTATATATTTATGAATTTTAGTAGTATAAATATTCTAGTAGCAATCTTTGACTTGACATTATCAACAAATATTTGAAATTAGCTCTTCAATGTTGGATTTCTTATTGCTAATTCAAGTAGTGATAAAACTTTTTGTAAGGCCTTTATCAGAAAGGTTAAGTTAATGTCAGCATATAATGACAAAAAAGGAGTAATACTGTTTTCAAGCCCTGACTAAATTCAACACTATAAAAGAGACTAAACAAGACTATGTAGGTAGCAGCAATTGACAAAAGATTTGGGGTTATATCAATTATAGCCTTCTTACCAAAACAAGACTTTGTACCAAAAAGGATTGCTGCTTCTATAAACAATCCCTGATATAGGTGTGGGGAAAATGGGTTCTCATTGTAATCATAGGACAAGTGCTACATATTATAAACTAAGACACTTGTTCCGCTTCAGCTTGTACATTGGTAGTGGGCTCATAACTTGCAGGAACAAGTGTCTCAGTTTATAATATATGGCACTTGTTCTATGATTGCAACATGAACCCATTTTCCCTACACCTACATCTGAAACACACCTGATCTATTGTCTATGTTAGACAAAGCATTAAGGTGCTGAGTGACTGGATCTATGTCATGGTAAAAGAATCTTAAATTTATTTAAACAATTTTAAAGACAGCTCACTCTAAAATATAAAAGAATTGTACAATTCCTAATCTTCTACATCCTCAAGATTCACAGACCTACAATACACAGAAACAGGACCATACAGAAAATCTGGATCTTTTTTGACCCAAGCAGCAGAAAATTGTTTCCTTTCCTGTAAGACATTAATAAAATCTAGAAAGTGAACTATATGTGAAAGAGTACTTATATACCTTCACCTTGTCCAATAGAACAGTAAAAACACATTCTAGAGCCTTGTCGGAGCAAAGCTGACTTTTAACTCAACCACAAAGACCAGTACGGACAGGAGAAGGAATCACTGTAAGCTAAAGCATTTTCAAGAAACATTGAAAACAGGTTTGAAGAGGGGAAAAGAAAGAGAAAGAAATAATATTTCTTGAGACTCTAAACCAAGTTCACTGCATTTTGGGTAAAATTTGTTACTGTGCCTTTGTTCCATTGTGTAAATCCAATTTTTGTCCAAATAGGTAACCTTCCTTATTGTTAAGCATGATGTGTATTAAACAATTTCATCAACTTCTACGCACCAAGCTGGTTTTTTATTCTTGTTGCTTGATTTTCAAATTAATTACTGTTATATAAAATATTTGAGATGCTTATTTTTTTGTTGGAGTGAGGCACAGTATGCCAAGTGGGAAGTGATGTTGGGAGACAGTTGTGGATCAGCCAGATTGTGACTAAGGATTGATTTAAATAGTTTGGACATTCCCTCTAATAAATCACTTTGGACTTTTTGTTTGTTCAGTGACTTATCAGCACATCCAACATTTTTGTCTTCAATGTATTCAGAAAGAATGTGTACTGCAGGAGACAGTTCGGCAGTGTTTGAGACGGTTAATTCACAAAGACCTTCGACTTTGAAAGTTTTTCGCTTTTTGGTTATAGCATTTCTGACTTTGAAAGAAAAGTTTGGTGATGCGCGAGGTGTTGCAGGTGGTTTAGCTTTATATTTGATGATGTGTTTCGCAGGATGATAACCGATTCCTCTGCAATGATTGATAATGATTAGCAATGTTATTTCGGTCATGATTTTCACTGGTTTATTTACCAGAAGATGGTTTATTCTTTTATGGATTAGGTTGACTTTTCGAAACAAATTCAGAATCACTCTGGATCCTCTTCAAATTCGGCATCATCCCCAATTTTCAGCATACGTTTTGTATTTGTCACTTCCATATTTATTTGATTGCTCGCAGAACACGGGCAGGATGACTCGGAGTGGATTCAGCCAAATTCAATTTCTTGCCAGTGGCCTTTACAGTTTAAGTTTTCTTCGCTTCAGCGTTTACAGCTTTGTTGTTGGTTTCTTTTTCCTGTAATCTCCCTTTTCCCATTTTTATATTGAAATGTTTTCATTGTTTCGTTTATATTGTTAGTTGAGGCTCAACATGCACAGTCGCCCTGAATATACCATGACAGTACTACGTAATAACGTCACAGCCAAACGCAGCGCGCCTTCACAGCAGATATATTCGCCCGATTTGCGAGATTAATTACAGCCTAATCAGATACTGCAGTAAAAATTAGGTTTAAAATTTGTGTTTTATTCAAAGTTTCTCAAAATGGTTCACTGTCACATTTGCTTAGCCGAGATATTTTGCTCGCGAGGATTTGCATCACATATTACTCAACGACACGAGGATTTTATTACCCTGGACACCGTGAATCGTTTGTTGTATGCGAAATTAAATCAATCAGTGAAACCAAAGCAACGGCAATCAAATCCCTTTCGACTTGAGATCACCTAACAATCACTCAAATACATTCCCGGCCCATTATGCATCAAACTCGTCCTCGTCAGATCGTAACCCTCTCCCTGCCCAAAGTTCACACAGGGACGTTGCTATCTCAAATCAATCTCCTTCTGAATCTATGCCAAGTCTCTCATTTTTTTCTGCAGATGGTATCGATATTAACATTGCGAGTGAAGACGATGTAGACCTTGCCGGCCATTTTTTGGGGGAATCCACGTCAAAGATCTGATGCCTCGAGTAGCATGAATTTGGAGTCTAACGCGTATTCCGAAACGGACGACAATGAAGAGTCCGATGAAGAGTCGAATGAAGAGTCTGATGAAGAAAATAATAAAACACTGGTAATTGATTTGATGGTGCGAGCTGTATTTGAGGACGACTTTGATGATGACGTGGAGGTTGCGGAAGAGAGTGGGATGATGGAAGTTAGGGATAATGTGATGAGAGAAAACTTAGATTTGTGTGTTCTTCTATTTATATTCAGTGCTACATTGACTCGTTCTTTTTTATGCTTAGATCTTGAAAATGCAGACGTGAATACTACGAGAATTTCATTAAATTTCGCTCGCTTGTTCGCCACGTTGAACAAATACGACTGTTTGGCCTCCTCGCGGCACAACAACCCAACTTGGCGAGTTCGCCCATCAATTCTTTGCAAGACAAGCATGGGAAAAAACAATAAATGCGAATATAAAATTCAGGTTTGAAATCAAGTACAGTTGATTTTTTTTTTTAATTTGCTCTTTTGTTAGTTGACAAAATAACTGAAGCGCAATATCAAAATGCAACTCCTCACAAAGGGAATAATGAGCTCTGGTCTTCTCAAAAAAGACAGCGAAGTTGCCAAAATTGAGCGCTTTGCCAAAAGCCTGGACTGTGACCGTCACTGCGAGATTCAAAATGCGTAACTGTAGACGTTTTTATTCGGAGGATCGCACCTTTCAACCAGAATATCAGAAAATTGCACGCAACTTATTCACGGTCTGATTATTTTGAAGAAACAGCACAAAAACTCGAAAAGGTATTTAAAGATTTAATTTCTTTCGTTATGATCTAATTTGATTTTTTTTTTTTTAGCTCTATGCTTTTAACTCTCTGACAATCAAACACAAACCCATCGATCCTGAATCTCTTCCATCTGAAAAAGACGTTATCCGTTGTGCCTATGGTTGGGGATTCAACAAACGCGTCTATAACAACTGCATTTGCATTTTGGAAGATAAAGACGATGGAGTACCAACGTTTCGATTTGCTGAGATTCTCTTGATATTTCAACCTCAGGCATCCCGCTATTTCTTTTGCCTCGTCCACTATTTCAAGATGTTTGAAAGACGCTTGAGGTTGATTTAACGAAAACGGTCGAACCCATTAAGAACGCTCCCTCAGCACCATCTTCTTTCGGAATTCCTTGCCGCTTGCAAGCACGTTCATTTAATTCCCAACTTCAATTACAATGAATCAGGCAACTGATATGATGGGAAAAGGAAGAGAAAACCAAACGTATCCGACAATGTTTTTTATTTAAATCGGTACATTTAATCGTGATTCATTCGCCAGTTTTGCAGTGATTAATACGTATTTTATTATTCCTATTTATTTAATATTCCGTTTTTTGTACGTGAATATTCAAATAAAACGAGATTTTTCCATTTCAATGAAATAAAAGACCAACTTTAAAATTTTAACGAGTGTGACATAGAACATCAACATCTCGTCAGGAAAACACGGGTGTCAAAATCTTCTGAACGTAAAACGATTCATCCGAATGAGATTTCTACGAGAAATCATATCTGAGTGACAATAAAACTCGTTTAAATGTTCTGCATTGTTGACAGGGGTGTCAAAGCTGCAGAACCCGGCTTGTGTCACTACAAGAAAATTTGCTTGTTTGGAGGTAAGAGAGCTTATTGCAGTGTCTCCCTGTCTCCCTAACTGTTGTGTGTCCAGCTGCTTGCTCTTCTTCCTCCGTCCGCGCCGTGTATTCATTCCTATACCCCTGTATAGTCTCCTCGCTCCTTTCCTTGTGCTGTATGCTGGCTTGTTGTTTAGCTATCTCTTCCTTTTTTTTTGTTCTTTCCATTGCGGAAATTTGTATTTGATATCACTCCCTCTAATTGTTGTTTGAGTTTTTTCCTTGTTTTTTTTTTGCATAAATCTTTCTTTTTTCTTTTGTGTTAAACGTTGAATGCTCTTTCGCTTTTCTGGAAAGACGTTCAGACCTCTACAGTTTTATTGCTTGCAACTTTTTACTTTATAATCTTGAAAACTTTAATTTGTAAATTGCTTTAATTGCCTGATACTTCCTCAGCTTATACTTTTTTTGCTGAAAATACCTGTTGTCGCTATACCTTTCTAATGGCTTTCCAATTCTTCGATCTCCCTGGGCCGGCTCAACTTGATCCGGAATCATCCGTTCTTTACACTGATCTCACTTACAACCACAACACAAACCAACCTACGAACTATACTTTTTTGGAAAACTTTAACATTGACGGCATCAATGCCCCAATTCAGGATGGATTCCATATGCATCCTCACCAAGTGTCTTTGGAACCCTTGTATATTACTACCACTACCGCGGATTATTATCCTCAACTTTCGGTCCAACAGCAACATAATGTAGGCAACAATGAACAGATTAAAGATGATTATTAATGTTTTTCTCTTTCAGATAATGTTCAATCATCATCATTTCTACCATGTGCCCTTTGAAAGGGTAAATTGAATTTTCGCTAATTGTATGGTTTAAAATAATTGTTTTCCTTAGGTTGACCGAAAGGATGCGTTCCTGAGTGAATTGGAAATGAACGAACTTCAGTATCTGGTTTGTGAAACAGACGGTTTGTGTCCTACGTACTTGCTAAACATGAATATTCTTTTCCAGCTGCCAATGGGCGACCAAACAGTTGAAGCTTCAACCTCAGCTCACTCGGACGAATCCGACTTTTTTGCTTCGAGTTCTTTGTCTTCTCCGACGATTATTTCGCGATTATCTCCGGATGCAGATTCCTCCTTCCAAACTCTTGTTTCTTCCATCAACGCTTTCGTCAGCTCGCAGGAAAAAGAGGCAAGAAACGTGTTGACAAACGATTCTTCTTCATCAGTAGGGGAAAGGGACGACGCCACTGTCTTCAATCTATCGCCGATATTCTCAAACGCCGAGGAACTTTCTGTGAGACAAATTCCACAACCAATCGATGAACCCTTGACTCCAATCCGTAAAAAGAAGCTACCAAAAATTAGCTGTAAATCAAGTTCTTCTCCAAAGCGTACTCCAAACAATTACAAGAAATGGACTGCTGAGGAAGACGAACTTTTACGCAATGCTGTCCAGAGATATGGTACGAACGGAAAATGGACCACGATTGCAATGGAAGTTCCTGGCCGAAATCCAATTCAATGCTCAACACGTTGGTCTGGCGCTCTTAATTCTACAATTCACAAAGGTCGCTGGACGGATGAAGAAGATAGGATGCTTCTTAAAGCGTACAAAGATTGCTGTGGAGAGAACGCCAACGTGGACGAATCGGGAAATCTGATTATTCCGTGGAATTTGATTGCCAAGCAAATTCCTGGAAGAACGCAAGTGCAATGCATTGCGCGCTATCAGGAGGCATTAGATCCATCAGTGAAGTATGTTCTTTCCTAATTTTGTTTTAAACTTCCACATTCTTATTAACAACCAATGATACAGAAAAGGTCGCTGGTCGAAGGACGAAGATGAGTTATTGAAAGCAGGATTCGATAAGTACGGATGCTGCTGGGTCAAAATCGCCGAAATAGTCCCTGGCCGAACTCAAAGACAATGTCGCACTAGATGGTTGCAACTTAAACCAAAACTGGAAAGCGCTTTTTCGAGCGAGTACACTTCAAACGGATTTAATATCTCTGAAATTCGTGGTTTCTTAAAATCAAAGTCGTATGCTTCTTCTGATGATTCGGATTACGTACCTAATCCGAAATTGGGAGATAATGAACGACGTCGACGACACAAACGTAAATTTTCTCATTTGGAACTCGAACCTGATTTTGACGAATATGACGAGGAAAACTACGACTTGAAAGACACTGCCGAGGGTGCGGAGTTTTGCGAGTCAGAAACTCATGCGACAGAAGATAACAGAAATGAACGCAGACAGAGTTTGAGAAAGATTGCGAAACGAAAATACTCAGAGTAACTTGATGTTTACTCGAAAGGAACCTGGTGTTCTTATTATCACATAATTGTTTTATTTCTTCAATTTTGCTTTTTCTTTCTTTTTTCTTTTATTTGCGAGGACACTAGATATTTTAGATTAAATACTCGCGAAAAATATCTTACCAACATTTCTCATTTTTTTTACCTTACATTTCATTTTTTGTTGAGCGATTAAGGGGGGGCTGTATTTTTTTGTTCATTATAATTTTTCGAAAATGGTTAAATAAAGCGAAACACGTTCCATCCATTTTTGTTGCTTGATTGGTTTTTTGTGACTTGATGGACGAAAAAAAAACTGAAAAGATACATAAAAAACTAAAGCAGTTCCTTGAGGAAAAACAAAAGCTGAAGCATCGACTGAACTCACTGTATTCATTTCTTGGTAATCGATTCCATTTAATTTTACAAATGACTAAAAAATATTTTTAGATGTTGCAAGCGAGCAAGAACAGAAAAAATTATTTCAAGAGCATGATTACCAAATATATAGTGTGATGTACGATTCGTTTATAGCTCAGTCGGAGAAGATTAGAGGTCTTTTTTTTTATTAATCGCCTAAATTCTTGTATTTAACTTATCTACTAATCAGGAAAAGAGAAATTGGATAAACAGATTCTAATTAACGGAAAAGAAATATCGGATCTAATGAAAATATTAACGATACTACGAAAAATATTTCTCTTTCTTCCGGAGAAGATGAGCCTCGGTTGGCAGCGACGCAGCATCGGTACAGTATAAAATGATGTGGCAAATAAATTTTTCATTAATCTTTTTTAATTGAAGTCGGATTAGTCCAAACACTTTTGGCATCAAACAACCATGTTATTCTTCGTCAGGAAGGTTTCAAACTGTTCTTGCTGTGGCTCAACAAACAAGACCAAGAGATTTTAGAGATTCAAACTATCTACGCAAATGCAATTCCATTAAATGTATTTGAAGGATTTAATCTACCACTTCCGCTTGACATCGCCATGGACGAGTGTATTGAAGCAGATTTTACCTCAAGTTGTCCACCGACGTCGCACACCTCGCCAAATTCATCTGTTTGCGCAGAAGTCTTACGACAAAGTTCCAGCGCGCAAAATGAATTACTGCAAGTTAATATTTGTACGGTTCCGACGGAAAATTCGAGCGAATCAATTCAAAAAATATCAGAACTTGATTCATCGCTTCGCGGTTCGATTTCCTCCGCGGAAATAGAAGCTTGTGGATCGAGTGCGTCGGATGAAGGAGATGGTGTTAATTCACCGCTAGGAGGTAGCAATCCGGAAAAATCTTTTACTGAACAGCTCAATGTTGGTGGGATTCCTCCTTCGATCTCTATTATTGCTCCCTCGACGTTCTCAGCTGCTGAAACTGCAAACGGAAAAATTCCACAACGAGAGATAATATCAGAGAGACGAATACATAAAGTACAACACGAAGAATTAAGTATGCGTTTACTGATTTTATTGAAACTTAATATCTCTAAGTAATAGATCGCTCTCCAATATTTGCAAACGGAGGGGTTTTGACTGCATCTGACTCTTTGGAACTAATAGAAGAAGTTTTACAAAATATCGTAAACCTTATTATAAGCGCAGTGAAAAACGTATCCGATAAAAATGAGTCAATGATTGTGTCGTCAGCACTCCAAAATCAATCTGGAAAAGCAGCGATATTTATGTGGAATTTTTTCAAGAAACATTATTTGCGAATTTTTTTCCCAGTTGTATCAAAAAGACTTGGGATATCTAATGTACACGCGGAGAACGAAGGTTTTTTTTTTATAACTCGGTTAAATTTTTCCCTCTTGCTTCTAAAAAAAATTTATTGTTAAACTGAAGGATTCCTTACGTGCCCCCCACTCATTCTCAACATATTTATAAACTTTATAAACCGTTGGTGCTTCGATATTAGTATGACCCAATCCGCGACGCAACCCAAGCAACTTCAGAAGGAACCAAGCAATTTAGAAACGGGTAATTTATTTAATCAAAAACAAGAGACCGTAGCTAATGCGAACTGTGCTTTGGTCATTCAACACATTTTAATGGATATTCACGAAAATCGAGAGTTCTTTAATGAGATTATTCGTCAATCGTTTTTGCTTCCATTTTCTTTTGGTGAGATTATTCGAGGTGGGCTACATGCGCTTCATGGTTTAATTTTCGGCGTGGTATTTTCAGATGAAGTACATATTCTTCTTCAACTGACAATCTGATAATTGCAGAAAAATGACATGAATTCACAAAAAGTGGAGAATGCGAAGGTGCGTACACAAAAATCAATGGAAAATTACATATTAGTAACCAGATAATTAAGAGTTCTGAAATCTACCGTTTGAGTCAAGAACAGCTCTATAGATATATTCGTTATCTCCGTTTGATTTTCTTAGAGAGACGTGAAGGTGCCAATGAAGATGAACAAGTGGGTGGAATAATTGTTGCAATTATGATTGATTAATCGTAATTTCCCAGATAAAAATTTACAGAGAAGTCATCATAATTTTCCGAGCGATTTCGATGAACTTGTCAATTACGCTGAATGAGAAGCTTTGGACATCTATAATATTCACCGAACTTGAGAGTCTTAATCAGTTGTTATACACATCAAACACAAGACTTATCAAAGGATTAAAGATGGAAAATTCAGAGGAATACGCTAATACTATAATCGAAACAGTATTTGGCACATTAATCCGAGCAAACTTGACTGCGGATGAAATTTGGTATCGAGCTAGAGCACAATTTATCTCTTGCATGCAATGGAGTCAAATTGTTTCTCAATGGAAAGTATGTGTGGATTCGTAATACCTTATTATTTATTTTAATTTTATGGACAGCGATTCCTTTCAATTTTGACCAAAATGTTCGGCTATCACGCTTTTGGAATTCCTATGTCATCAGAGTCTATATCAATTACAACAGAAGCTAATAGGGAGCCAAAAATAATGCAAAGTACTCGACAAAGAGCATTTTCTATTCAAGGATCAAAGAGCAAAAATTCGACAAAAGCATATTCGCCGTTAGAAAAAAACAACGAACGAACACTTATCCAAAGCTCAAAAATGTCGGAGGATTCTAACAAAAACACTGTTCCGATTGATAGATTGGCCGCGTCCTCTTTATCAAGCATTGACGAAAAAATATCTGAACCAGCCACGAAAGCATTTCTATTCGCCTCTGCAGGCTTTCAACCGGGAACTTTCAAAGAGGCTTTGAGAGGAAACGCATTCACAAGTCAGCAAACTTGCGAGAATACTTTTGCGGAAAAAAACGGAACAGGCGACAGCGATGGGGCTGAATTGATAGCTGCACCTAAATTAAAGACTGTATAAATATTAGTACGAGCACATTAACCCGTTAATATCTATCTTATTTCTAGGGCTCAAAACCAACAGAAGTCGTCATTTTGGATACTCCGTCTCACATGTATGTATAAGTTCCACCATTTTATTTGCAGCGATGTATTAACGTCTATGATGCAAAAAGCTATTCAGTTTCACCTTCAATACTATCAAGAGTTTCCGAATTCACCAATTTCTTTGACCTTCTGAACGCAGCGGACGTACTTAGACAATGGAAAAGCGTTCTTTGCGTGATTGGAAATATAAACGAAATAAAGGTAATTTCAACAAATGAATAAAACGTATTCCTTTAATTTGTTTTTGAAGAGTCCAAATATCCATTCAAATGCTGTTGCAGCCTTGGTTGAGGTTTATGAATTATTGAAAAATTTTCGAGCATTACAGGAATTTGAAGCAGTGTCGTTACCCCCTCTGTTCGAGTTTGTGGGGTGGTTATTTCAAGCATCAAATTTACCCAGGTATTTATTGTATTGGATGGATAAAAACGTGTATAACAACTTATCACAGTGAGTTCTCGGAGGGCAGAGATCTTGCTGTGGGATGCTTATGCAGAATGATGTGTGACAAGCACGAGCAAGTTATTCCGGATAACTACTTTTCTCATTTCTATTACATAATCATCAGAGTAAGCGTTGTGGCCTTGATTATTTTAAGAGTTTCATTTAATTTTGTTTTAACAAAGGGATTATTATCGACTGATATTAACCTTATTACTGTGATTATTGCAAACACAACGGATATCTTTACGCTGTCGTTACCAGGCTCGTATGTTACGATATGCGCTTATTTAGACTGCATTCGTACAAAGGTTACACTTTTCAATGATATATATGGAATTCATGTTAAAGAAGATTTAGTTTATTTCCAAAACATTCCAGTTCCCAGAGCCTGAGTTCCAGAATGCAATTACAGTATTGGGCTCAATTCAGGGAATATCTTTCAGTTCAGCATCGTTAAATCTACCTTGTATGCGTAATCAAACTGTTCGTTCATTAACATCTCTGTAAAAATTTAATTATTTAGTAATTGAATGTTTGTGTGTGGAAAACAAAGATTTCACCACTATGTCGCTGCTGGAGTTGAAAAACATTATAAAACAGTTGTACGTGGAACTGATCGCAAATGAAAACTCTCCATCACGATACAATAAATTTCCAGAAACTCATACCATGATTGTGAACTGCATGTCTGTGGGTTTAGTGCAAGAGCTTGTCGCTGAAAGGTAAATTTTCATGGATTCATTTTGATCAAATTAGTTCTAAGGTTAGTTTAGTTCAAATCCATTAATCGTACAAGAACTCATGTCATTAGTGCTGGAGCAGCTGAACTGCAAAAATGCACAAGTAATAGAAGCAGTGACAGTATTTTTAGAAATCCTGCCCACAAATGACTACTTATTTTGCAAAATTAATGAGGTACTTTCGAAAAAATTGCCCATTTAAGATTTACTTATAAAAACGACAATCAGAATTTAAAACAAAGAATTATGCAGAGTATTCTTAAGGCTATTCTTGAGCACTTGCTGTTCAGGAGTGAAAATAAAATTTCAAAAGGTGATTTCAATTATATTTGCACATAATTTTGGTTAAATATCTTCTTGCAGAATTAATTGTGTCCAAGCTTTTTTATTGTATTCTTGAATGGATTATGATCTCTCCCGTCCACATATTGGAGTCACCAGAAATGTCGGCTTTGCTTGGTGAAACATTTGAGCAAGCACTAAGTGTATGTCTTTCGTTATTTCTGTAGATGCATAACTTAATGATAGAATAAGCCCCAAAATGAGAGAGCAAATGCTTCACAAACTGTAAAAAGTAATTTTGAAAGTCAATTGTCAAAGATGAATCTCAACAAAGCTGATAATACTGATACAGATCTTATACAGGTAAGATGGGAAAGTTAGGAATTAATTTTACATTAAGGAAAAAATTAACCAGCTATCTATTTAAGGATGCTGCTGAAAATGTATTGTATCATTTATTGCATCATTTAAATAATTTCCCTACAATTTATGGACCAGCAATATCCACAGCGTAAGAATTTCAAGTTTTATGCAAAACAATACTGACACCACTTCAATTAGTCAGCAAGTTGAAAATCAGTTAATTGAAGAAACGAATATTGAGAAACAATTATTTTTTTCATTTGATGATACAAATCTGATATCCGTCATTGAGCAACCAGGTGGGTTATGTATTTTATAGCAAGGTAAAAAATTCCGAAAATTTTTTGTTTTTCTAGGATTAAAATCTAGTCGTTTAATTCTTCGAAATACTACTGGAAAGTACTGCTGGGACACAGTTTTATTCTACGAGAGTATAAATAAAATGGGTTTAAAACAAGCATCGGAAATGATTGCTGTTGCTTCTGATTATTCACCTGCAAGAAGGTTGATTATAACTCCAAACAGTGAGTATCCTAAAATCAAGTTGGACGAGTGAGTAGAAAATTTCTCTCAATATTGTGATTTAAAAAATACAAAATTAGATCACCAGACTCACTAAATAACCTATTAGCAAGGTATTATGAAATTTAAAATATTGCATTTAATATATTAAATTCCTTGTAGGATTGAAAAAAAACATCCGGATTGTCTTCTTGGCATGGGTCAATCTTTAAACATGCCAGCAATGAGATCATGTTACCATATTGGCGACATTGAAAAGTCAATCAAACATCAAATTGACTCTGAGGAGAATTCTCACATATTTAGCATTCAGCATTCAAGTAAAATTTCTCAACAACCAATTGGCGAAACTCATAATAGAACGTTATACCAACATTCAAGATTGCTTCTAAGTCATTTAGGAGCAATACACTTTGATTCATTAAAAGAAGGTCATTTTCATCTCTTGAATAAATCATCTGCATTGGTGAGAGATATTCGAGGGCTTGATAAAAAATTGGGGTATCTATTGATGTTGACATATGTTTGCAAAAAAATTAATATATTCACACATAATTTAGAAGAGAAACTATCAAAATTGCAATAATCTATGTTCCTCCAGGAGCGGAGGATGAAAAAGAAATTTTGAATAAGTCACATGGTAGCGAACAATACAATGAGTTCGTTAATTCTCTTGGTTGGGAGGTATAAAAATATTTGCATTGTTTTGAATTTACTCAAGTTTTGAAGATTGATGCTTCTACTCACTCTGGTTATCTTGGTGGAATTGAGCGTACACAAGATAGTACTGCAAGTTACTGGTGTACGTCTTCAACTGAAGTAATATTTCATGATGTTACCAAATTTCCGGTTGATTCAAATGATCCAAAGCAACTAAAGAAGGTTCATTTTTTGCAATTTTGTTTATTTCTCTCCAACAATAAATACAATTTTTAGAAAAGACATATTGGTAATGATCATGTACACATTGTATGGAATGAGCATTTTCGGAATTATAACAGATCGACTATTGGTGGTGATTTTGGAAATGCACAGATTATAGTATCACCAAATTATTATGGCCAATTTGCCGTTAAAATCATCAGAGATCCTAAGGTTTTTGTTTGTTTGTTTTTAGTTTTTTTTTCAATGGCCTACAGTTTAATGTATAGGTTTCTCACTTTGGACCGATTTTGAACAAAATGATCCTTACCAAACAAAGCTTAGCTCCTTTAGTAAGAATGGCCGCACTACAAGCATACAGATCCACAATCCAGCTAGGAAGTGGAAAATCAATAACGCCTTCATCAAGTCAAAGAAAGATGGATCTCTTAACAATAACAGACAGACATAAAACTTCTAAAATTAGTTTTGAAAAGTTTGTTCAAAGTATAGTTTTGAATGAATCTGCTACGTAGCCAGAACAAATAAAGTAGTAAATTTGAAATAATATATGCTTATCGTTAATTTTCCTGCAAAAAGATTTTGCAAATGGTATATGACTTTTTCTATTTTTACAGGAGAGGAAACTGATTGGATTAAATTTAATTGTTTTTTTGAAAATTTTTCAATGGACTTTTGGTTTATAAACTTTGTCAAATTGAAATTTCTCAGCCAGAGTAAAATTATTGAAATTTTTTAGATACAGCAAAAAATTCAACAACAAGACGGTTTTGAGACAATTTATATGCTTCAATCAAGTTCATACAAGTTCGGCGCAAAGCCATCAAGACCTGCATTTTGCTCAAACCCCAACACAAAATAAATCAACACAAAAACGAAAATAAACATGTTAAGAAAAGAAAAATGACAAGAAATAAAGTAAAACCAAATAAGATCTATAAAAATATTCAAAGTCCAAAATATCCAAATGTCCAATGCAGGTAAGCCCGTATACAATTTATAATTCATTTTTTTTCACCAGTTCTAGCTTTCGTTTTTTTAAAATACGGTAGTTAAGACAACTTTTAGTTACGCTTTTATGGAATAAAGACTTTAATTCGATAATACAGATGTAATTCTGCAATGAATATGAATTTTCAAAACTCAAATAGAAAATAGTTTTTTAGTTCCTCTTATTTTTGAAATTCTGAATGAATGTCTCCTCTTATTCAAGCAGAAAGACTGTACAGGATGACTTGAAGCTGGATGTGAACATTCGAAAAATAGACTTTGGAAATTTTCCATGTTCTTGTTTTCAGATTTTTTTGCGTTATTCTTTGGTTGTTTTACTTTTTACACGATGAATTCTTTTTTTTGTTATTGTAGGTCATTGTTTCTACCTTGCTGAGTTTAATTTTCTTCAAGAGGGTTCCGTCCAAACTCTGCTAGCGTACTTCATAATTATTTCATTGTTGTGGAGTTGACAGAAGGGTAGGGTTTTTAAAAGTGTCTTTCTTTTCAAATTTCAAATATTGAAGATTTTTAATTCAAATTTTAATTAATACTTCGAAGTGTCCTTGTAGACAAGATTCTTTGTTTTTTTAAAAAAAATTTATGGTTTAACGTATTTCTTAATATACTTGTATATATTTCTAAGCTTTCGAATAAGAAATTTGCAAAAGAAACCAACAATTTTTCCCACCTTGAACCAGATTCCACAAATAATGCATCGCCGATCTGATAAGGTGAATCTCGCATCAGTTACATGCTGATAAGCCACACCTAAGATCCAAAAACTATCGGCTGAATATAATTTAAACAATTGAAAGAGAATAATGGTTGCTGTAAGTGCAAATTAATTGTGGTGTATTTTGCTTGGGCAGAATTAGGTTGAAACTTTTTAGGTTTTCTTTCGAATTTTAAGGGTCTTGAGCTTCTTTGAATCAAAATGAACTTCTATTGCCAAAAAAAGCGGAATTATTTTTTAAATCGAATCCGTTTATAAAGTGACCATTTAATCGTCTTTAAGTGATTTCATCTTACTGGTCTATTTTCGACAAATTTGCTCCATTTAACAGACATTGATTTCTTTAATAAATTATTTCAAATAGATAATCTTCGACAAAATTTTGAGTCCTCATTGATGAATTGAGGAAAATTTCACCAATTCTTCTTTTTATTTTGTTCGTTTAATAATTGTGCGAGGGCCAAATAAGTTTTGCCGTGTGTGCGCACTAATTTTCGTGGGGCAGAATTAAGGTTAAATTTTTTAAAGATTTTCTTTTTAATTTGAAAAACTTTTGAAGTTAGAAAAGGAGCATATTATTATGATATAATGTTTTTTCCAAAAAAATTCAGACTTTAATTTTATATCTGTATATCAAGTACCCCACAGTATTAAATAGGTTAATAATTATTAAAACTATAAGTAGCACGATAAAAGAACTCACGTCAAATTAATTTCCGGAACTAATCTTGGAGAGAAACTTTTTGTTCCCATACTCTTGGAATTGCATGTTCATTTTCAAATTGTGTAAAAAGATGTAATAAGATAGCACTTTCTTTTTTTCCAAAAATGTCTATTACAATGTAATGGTAGAAAATCGTATACCTATTTGTCGTATTATGAATTAATTACAATAGCATTAGTAAATGGTAGAATAACTCTGTAAGTGAGAAAAATTATAAGATTGATAATTTTTGATAGTACTTCATCAGCCAAATCCTGCCAAAAAATTTGTTATGTTTTTCATTATTGTACACAAATAAAAACTATAGAGGAAAACAACCCTGAGACTAAGTTAAAGAATATATTGGGAAATAAATTAATGTAATGAAAAGACATATTTGAGTTATTTCATATGCTTTTTAGCTTTTCCACAAGCGTTTTCTTTGCATTTGACAGTGATTTATTGGGAATCTGTTATTTTATGAACTTTTTGTTAATTTAATTAAAAGAATTATCTTCAGTGTAATTTAAATAAAATTTTGTGGGGGTTTTGAGAAAATTGAATTCTAACTCAAGGTTGATTCAAATTTGAGAAGAGTGATGTATGGACTTTAATTCGGCGCGAAAATCTTAATTACCGATAATGATTTGTGGATCGAATTGTTTCAAAATTCACGTTATTAGAGCAGCGATAAATTATTTGGGGAATCGGTTGGGTGGTTGCTTTCATTTCCAAGTTTCTTGTTTGAAAAAGTTTGATTCTAGTACAATAAATAAAGTCAAAGCAATGGAATATTTGCAAATGTATTATATTTTCGAGAACGTTTTCATAAAAGTTTGGAAAGGTGAAATTATAATCACAAGTAGTAATAAGTTTCTCAAAAATTAAAAAGGAAACATATATTTCTTAAAATCAGATAACTACTACGTTCATCTTTTTCTATAATACTTTTAACGTCCACTTCGCCAAAAATATAATTTAATAAAAAAAACGCATCTGGAAACGGCGACATTCATTATATGGATCAACTTTTACAGAGATCGGATGAATATACTCTTTAAGGCACTTTCTAAACGCATGATAACTTTGAATACATTTTTTTGAACCCAAACTCTGGTCAAGATGTTGGTTAAATGATTATTAAAATCATAAATCAGAATAGAATGATTGGATTACTTTGATGTTGTCCGAAACTTGGAATAGGGAATTTGAACACTTTGAACTTATAAATTTCCTAGCCATCAGGTTGACATTTTGGCTCAGTGGTAAGTAAGTTCCAATTTCGAACCGAATAGAATTACAAGTATAACTTGTTTCGCTAGTTTAAAAAAATCGCTTTTAAAATTCTTTTAAGTGGATTTTTAGAGAAACATGATTTCAAATTTTTTTACTCAACCTCAAATGCTTTTTTTCTGTTGCTAATCCCCTGAATCGACTAATTTATGGCTAAATCTCGAATTTGCTGGAACCACAAGTACTGTGTGAATGAGTGGTAACACGAAATGCTAAGCCCACAAACAAACAAACAATCCGTTCCTGAAAATATTCTATTCAGAACTCCCAATCAAATTACTTTGAAAATAAAGTTCTTTGAAATTTATGAAACTTAAACTCAAAAGCAAGAACCAAAAAATTGTCCTGTTTTAATTGTTAGTTGGAATTGGATATAGATGATTTAGATGCTTCATGTTCAAACGTTTAAACAATTAGAATAAATTAAACAAACGATTGAAGACTTGAAGAAGAAAAGTTCAAATTCTATATAACTA